>BHFT01015801.1:0-19164 GCA_004320025.1 Laticauda laticaudata | reverse complement strand
GTTGAGTAAAGTAGCCAATCAGCGTCAGGTATTCTTGTCCAATAGGAATAGCCTATTAGGAGTATGTTAATATGGAGCAGGGATGTTGGAAGTCCATTACTACAATAACTGGGGATGTTATTCCGTGATCTGCTCATGGTTTTCCATCTGTTTTTGGTGGCACCAGTTTTCAAAGTTATGAAGTAGGCTTTACAATGAACTGCATCTTCTTTGGCTGGATGCAGTGGTGGTATGCTACCCTCTTGGACTGGTTCTCCCAAACTAGGAGTAAAAAAAAAAAAGCTTCCCACAATCAACTGAGTTGAAAAGAGGAAAGAGAAGCCACCACCACCACCCCGTGCTTTTCTCTTCTTTATCCTCTCAGCTGAATGGTGCTGCAGGCCTCAGCTGATGTGGGAAAAACTGCGCGCGCGTTAGGTGCATGTGCACACACACATGTGATCACCAAACCAGTAGTGGAACAGATAGGATCCCACTGCTGGCTGGATGTCAAAGCAGTGTGGGGTTTCCTTCATAGCATCTGTATAGCACTGGTGTGGATGACCTCACAGTCTCCAGTTCACTGTAGAGCAACTGGCAAGGCTTATGGTCTTTGACCATTCTAATGATATATCCCATTCATTGCATTTGAGCTCTGATAATGCTGGCACAATCTAAGACTTCTAGGTGGGATACATGGGCTTGCCAACAAATGCCAAGAGTGAAGTAGAGGGTGTGCATGTGAAATCTCTCCTGTTTATCCAGTCTTGATGCGCCTGGTTTTCAATCCATATGCACATGCTGCACTTTGTGTGATGACATCTTTGAACTTCATTCACTGTTCAGAACAGGTCCCCACAAGCAGTAAATTGCCAGAAGGTTTTTCATTAAATACATCTTGAAAATGTTGGACTTGACTTGGGCCTCATAGGTTTTTTTTTGGTGTTGAATGGTTGATTGATTGATACAGATACTTGATTACAATTTAAAGGGTCTATGTGCAGTTTGGGAACTGACTGAACCAGCTTGTGATCTGTCCAGCACTCAGCAAATTGTGTGGTCCAGGTGTTGGTGGTGTCCTTAACTATCATGCTTGCGTACTATGATATAGAGAAAGGGATGCCAGTGTTTGGACCTGCGATACATCCAGGTTGCTTTTCACTTCTTTGCAAGTCCAAACATCATGTCAGTGATGCACAAGTTGTGTCTGGCTTACTTGTTCAAAAGCAGCAGGCCCTTGTTCTTTTGCCACTCCATGTCTCCCAAGGACTCTGCCCCAATTGTCTCTATTCTATCCCCACCTGTAGGAGAAAAGCTGGCAGAACATGGGAAGAGTCAAAATAGGAATAAACCTGGATTCTCTATGTTCCCAGAAGCAGTCTTAAAACTGCTCTATGTTTCCACAAGCTGTCTTCTTGTCTTAGAACTATGAAAATTGGTACACAGATGCTGACAATAATGATATACCAGATTTTTCTGAAAGGAAAATGAAATGTATCTTCATTTATTCCAATAGATGGAGTATAGATGTTCTTTAGCAGAGGAGCTTTGATGGTAAAACCTTCTCCATAGGTCCTGTTATCAGTCTCTTCTCACTTATTTCTTATAATAAATTTTCATCTAAAACCTGATCCCACTGGATATCAATGCTATGATTGGCTGCTATGAGTTCTGTTCATGTTTCAGGCCTTGCCATCGTTTTTCCATTCAGCAGGATGTGGATGTTCCATGTTCCAAAAATAAATTTTCTTTCATTTTCTGGACTCTTAACATATTTTGCTGGAGGTTTGCACATAGTAACCATAACAGTAGCACAAAGATCCACTAATATGTTGATGATTTACAAGGTGAATGTCTGAATTCCATGGACACACATTCAGTTCTTTTATCATTATGAAGTTCAGCCAGTTAAAGATTATGGCAATGACTTTTTATTTTATTTATTTTTATTTTTAAAATAAATGCTTTTTATTTTAAGTTATTTTTATCCCACCTTTTAACTATAAATAACTAATAGCATACAGATGGATTATAACAGAAACTGAATTATGAACAAATATCTAATATTAGCCCAAACTTCTGCCATTAAGATGGATCCAAGACAAAAGGCAGCTTATACTTTGATAAATAAATAAATGCATAATAGGGGAGTAGAATAATAACTTGATAATCTTTTCCATTCTGACCATCATGACATGTGGCGAACTGCTGAAATTGTATAATTCCTTGAAATTTCATGTTTCACTGCATATTGTTCCATATTCTAAATGTGCCATATTTCAGCTCCAGTAATGTTTCATTTCAGCCAAAAGCTACATCTCAGTGTATCTATTTTTTGGAACAAGTTGTAACTTTATTTATTATATCACCATTATGACAGGTAATCTATCAAGGGATGCACTACATGTGAAGACAAGGTATTGTGAAAAGTATCAGGAATACATTGTTTCTGAAGGACATAAATGGCTACTTTTAGAAAAAGAAAAACTTTACAGCAAATAATAAGCAAACAAATATTTCTGAACTATTTCATTTTTCAGCAAACGTGTTCCATGTGACAAGTTCACTTGGAAATAGAACTGGTGGGAGAGGACCACCAGTTGAATAATGAATGGCAAAGACATGTGATATGTGCTGTATAAGAAAAGATAAATAGTAAGGGCTAAGTGAGATGTAAACAAATAAATCTGCTGTTCTCCCACACAGACTCACAGACTCCCTGCTTAGCTTTGTGTTTTCATGCAAACAAGTCATCCACCCCCTCTATATTTTTTTATTTGAATTCTTCTTCTTCTGACAATGAAAAGTGTTTCACAAAACAAAGGAATAACAGTTTATATGCTTTCCGACATAACATTTTATTATTTTTCTCTTGGCATTTATATTTATAGGTTAACTGCAAATGAAACAACACTGTAAGTACTTGCATTGCATTCTAAGTAGTTTTAGAGTTTGGCTTTTATAAACTAGGTTTTGTCCTGTTGAAGAACAGATAAGTACTGACTTTGGCCACATTCAAAGTATTGAAAGTTCCTGTTGTTGGTGTTGCTCCATCAGCCTGAATCAATCCATTGCAAAATGAATGTCTCATTACTGAAAATTACAGATCATAACAAGACAGTGAATTGATTGGGCAACCTCCCCCACCCACAACTACAGCTGAGAGAGTGTGATTGTTCCCAGATTATCCACATGGCTTCCCTGCCTTCCCCATTTACCAAATGAGATAGATAGATGATGTCAGATAAATAGATAGATAGATAGATAGATAGATAGATAGATAGATAGATAGATAGATAGATAGATAGACAGATAGACAGACAGACAGACAGAAGACAGACAGACAGGATCCATAGGTGTAGGATCACTGAAAATTATTCCCAAAATCAAAGCACTGCTCAAAAATAAAGCACATTCTTTGTTTATAGATGGTTCCAAAATGCAATCCTAGCATCTCCAAACAAACAATCAGATTGCATGGGCTGTAAAAGCCCTCCAGAAAACTGCTCTCAATCAGAGTTAACCAGATTGAAATACATGGACTGCATCTTACCTGGGATGAGGCAATTACCAATATTCTTAAGCCCCTGTCACACTGCACCAACGGATGGAAAGAGGATGTAAAACGGAGAAAAACACTTGCCATCCGTTGGTTAATGCGATGCTTCTGTTCTGTACTCACTGCCTCCATTTTGCTTCCTCTCTATCCGTCCAGCATCTGTCTATTGACATTTCATCCGCTCAGAAGGTTTTGAGCTGCTCAAAACTTTTGAGCAGAAAATGTATCCAATGCATCCATTCTGCATCCGCTAGGCATACGGGGGACATCTGTTCTGCATCTGTTACGCATCTGCTATATCCGCTAGGCATCCGCTGCACATCCGCGCAACTCAAATCCGTTCCAGCGGTAAACGGACGCAGGGAGGAAGCGGAACGGATGCGCAGCATTAGTAGCACAGATGGAGAAAGGATGAAAGCGGATGCAGCTACGCATCCGCGTCATCCGCTATGCATCCGCTTTGCATCCACTCTGCATCCGCTCTGCATCCTCTATGCATCCTCTACGCATCCTCTATGCATCCGCTCTGCATCCTCTATGCATCCTCTATGCATCCGCTCTGCATCTGCTTCCATCCGCTAGGCTTCCGTTCCGCATCCGCTTTCCATCTGCTCTGCATTCTCCCCCCGTCCGTTCCTTTCCGTGTTATCCGCTCTGCTTATGCAAATTTTTGCCCCTTTTGAGAGCAGATAACAACGGATGGAACATTTTTATTGTCCTCTGTGTCCTTTTTACAAACGTTTTGCATCCGTTGGGCAGTGCGACAGGGCCTTTAAGTACACATACAGAGTATTAGAATGCCTAAAGTTCAAAAATTTATTTTAAAGATTTTCTGCAGGAATAAACATTGACATCCAGCTAAATTATCAAAGATACTGAATAAATGGAGCTCCAAATTATAGTTAAAAATATAGTGGGCATAATTCTGATTTTTGAATATATTTAACTTGTACATACTTATGTTCATTGTCTTTGGGGAAATATACATTCATAAGTTTTTATGGCTTCGTGTATGGAAAATTATATCTCAGATTCCATGTGGAAATTCAGACCTTTTTAAAATGAGCTTAGGTTACAAAATTAAGTTTAAGAATGCATTGAGTCTGCACACAATAACACATGCTAAAAATGAATCTGGATGATTCAATGGCACTGCGAATGACAACTTGAATTCATTTAATTGTACTTGGAAATACATAAATCTATTGCAATGCAAAGATAATTTGTATGAAGTATTGACTTAAGAATGTTTTAAATAGTTTAGAAAGCTTGTTTCTATTAAAGTTATTCATCCTAGTTGTGACAGGTGTTGGAGAAACCTTTCCAATAAGCTAATTATTCTTGCATTGGTTAACCTGCAGGATTCTAAAACATATTATTAAGAAATAATAGACAAATACAACTGACATACATGCATTTTTGCATTAGTTTGTAGGTTTTCAAAAATGCAAAGAGTATCTTTAAAGGAAAGGGAAATTATTGGTAATACTAAATCTGCAATAAACTCTGGGATATCTTTAACCTTTCTCTCCTGTACTACTATAAAATGTTCACAGTAACTTTAATAGCAAACACAAATGGGTAGAAACTTACCACAATGTACTTTAGATTTGTATCATGCATAACATTTACTTTGGGTCCAATTCACTGAATTGGAAAATATCTGCTTCAATTCAAGCTGAACTACAGGATGTCCAGTTTGACCTGGGACCAGAGTGAGATGAGGGATTTGGAAAATCAAAGATTCATTTCTTTCTCTTATGGGAAACCAAAGGAGATGGTTAAAAAGGTTAAAAAGGAGATGGTTTACAAAACTACCATTCTATAGTTGTTTATTTTATTTGTTTAAAAATGAGACATCATAGAACTGCTTTTTGATAAGCAAGCTGCCATATTGCAAAATGATAAGTGTCGGAGTATTGACACAATTTTTCTTTAAATATCATTTTTTCCACAGAATTAGATTACACTTGATAACAATCTAGCATCCATTTTTCAAATCCCATTACTAGACAGCTTCAAATGAACTATTAACTATTATTGGAAATTAAACATATTACTCAGCAAAATCCACCTAACTTACTTTTTTTCTTCTTCCTATCCTAGGTGGTTGGGTAAGTTAAAGGGAATTGCACAGTCCACTGAGGAAGGTCTCTTTTAATACATCCTTTCTTTCATTAATTCTGGCAACCAGAGCAGTCCCATTTGCTGCTGCTGCTCAATCTCTTAAGCCCATGTCACACCGAACCAACGGATGCAAAGAGGATGTAAAACGGACAAAAAAGCTTGCCATCCATTGGAAAACGCGATGTACTCACTGCCTCCGTTTCTGGCTTCCTCTCTATCCGTTCCAGCATCCGTTTATGGATGTTTTATCCGCTCCAAAAGTTTTGGGCTGGCCAAAAATTTTGCGCGGAAAATGCTATCCAGTTCGTCCGTTCTGGCATCCGCTATGCATCCGCTACGCATCCGTTCTGCATCTGTTACGCATCCGCTATATCCGCTAGGCATTCCGCTTGTGCATCCGTGCAACTTCACATCCGCTTGGACGCAGGGAGGAAGCGAACTGATGCAGACGGATGCCAAGCGGAAACAAAGCGTTTAAAATGGAAAAAACGTTTGCAGAGGGGACCTATCTTGGATATTAAGGATGTCTACAGGATGCCTAGAGGATGCCTAGAGGATGCAAAGGACACCTATACTGCCTATAAAAAGGGGAGCAACTCGCCTGCAACTCACTTTCAGAAACAGCAACCAAGCTGTGCAGACCTTCTTGCAGCCTTCATCTGACTCTTCCTCTTCCACAGCATCCAGTCATTCCGCTGTGGATCGTAACACAGTCCTTTTGGCAGCCGCCATCCTTCTGCAACAGTACGAAGCATCTACAGGCTCTGGTGAACTCTACTACGGGGAAGAAAGGAGGCAGCCAAGAAGCGTCTGGGTCCGAAGATGGATCGCCAGAGAGACAGAGACACGGACTGTATAACAAGCTGATGGTGGAGCTCAGGAACGAAGACACTCGTGCGTTCCAGAACTTCATGAGGATGCCTCCAGCATGTTTGACGAAGTTGGTGCAGCGGCTGACACCCAGGTTGACCAAGCAGAAGCACCAACTTCCGGCCGCAGCCTGAACCTGGGCTCAAGGTGGCACTCACTCTTCGCCACTGGCCTCCGGGACCACCTACAAAAGCATGCAATACGGCTGGAAGGTGCCACCCCAACACCATCAACATTGTGGTCAGAGAAGTGGTGCAGGCCATCATCGATCGAAATACAAGGAGGAGCTCCTCCGTGCCCCTCCACTGAAGAAGGCTGGAGAAGAAGTTGCAGAGCAGTGGTATCAGAGGTGGAACTTCCCCCACACCGTTGGAGCCATAGATGGCAAGCACGTGGCCTGCAAACGCTCCAGCCAAGTCAGGTCCACTTATTTCAACTACAAGGCTTCTTCAGCATCGTCCTCTTCGCCATGGTCGATGCTGACTACAAGTTCATGTACATTGATGCTTCAGGCTACGGGTCATCTTCAGAATGCCAGGTATACAACGCCAGTGACCTCAAGGAGGGGCTGGAAGGCAACCTCATCGTGAGCTTCCCAGAATCCGAGACCCCCTGCCCAACGACACGCAAGATGTGCCCTACTTCATCATGGGGATGACGCCTTCTCCCTCAGAACCTACCTCATGAAGCCCTACACCTCCAAACTCCCACCCGTGAAGAGAGGATGTTCAACTACAGGCTGTCCAGGCAAGACGGGTGGTGGAGAACACTTTTGGCATCCTGGCCAACAGGTTCCAGGTACTTCTCACCACCATGCAGCATTGCCCAGAGACCATGAGGAGGATCGTGGAAGCTTGCTGCATCCTTGCACAATCTCATGCGCACCTGCTACCCAGTCTTGCCAGAACAGGCTTGTGGACATCAACAAGGAATGGGGACACGGAGCCTGGGGAATGGAGGCAAGGGCGAAACCTGTAGACACTCAGGATGTGCAAGGCCCCAACAGAGCCTCATGTGAAGGAAGAAGCAGCGCAACCTCCTGAAAACACTGGTGCAACTCCCCAGCTGGAGCGGTGGAGTGGCAAGACAGGATGATAGATGCTTAATGGATGCTTCCTTCAGCCTGTCTCATCACACGGATGAGATTGGGCCATGTATGTCGGGTGGGCTAAAATGAACAGGGCGTTTAATAAGAGCTGTGTTTGTGTTCACATTGTGTGGATGATTGATTACATTATTATTGATAATAAAGGGCCAAAGGTGTGGCACCTGGGATGGTGGACCATACAGTCCCACTATGCTTGCACTGGAGGCTTATCTATCCCACAGCTATCTTAACCCATCCCAAAGGTATCCCTGCCCACCCACTGCTTATCTTAACCCATCCACAAGCATTTTAAGAGTTTAAACCATTTCTAAAAGTTAACACCAAGACTTTATTGAAAAAAAATAAATGAAGCAAAAGTGTGTGAAATCAAAGATAAACTTTATTGAACAACAGCTGTAAAACAAAATAATGCCCAAGTCAAGTGGTCCACAAATAAAGTCACAGGTAGCAGCTACCTGGTTCTGGCACTCTTATATGTCATCGGAGTGTGTGCCAGTCTCAGGGTGAAGGGTCCAGGTTTGCTGTGGTGGTGGGTTGGTGTGTGAGTGCCTGGCCCGAGAGGACAACAGGGGACGGTGTGTTTTAGGCAAGGTGTCGGACAGCTGGCTCAGGCCCCGTGATGCTGAGCAGGTCCTTCTCTCATGCGATGGGTGTCAGCCCCATGTACTGATGACAGAGATGTACTGAGGCCGGCGCTTGGCTGTGGGGTGGAGGAAGGAGTAGTGTAGTGGGGCTGTCTGCTCTGCAGCTGGGTGAGACTGGCAATGGGTGGCATCATTGGCGTGGGTGGCACTCTCTGTCATCGGTGGCATCATTGTCATGGTGGCATCGGTGGCATCAAGTGGGACCGGTGGCAACGGTGTCGCCCGATGACTCTTTGCCTGGAGTGGGAAGGGCTGGCTGCTGTGCTGCTTGGACCTCCTGGTAGCCGTAGCCTAGTAGCGTGAGGCCTGTGGGAAGTCTTTGGAACGGAAGGGAACATTCACCTGGGTGAAGGAGCAGACCTGGATGGTGGGGCAGGTTCCCTTCTGGGTCGCTGAAGGGTTTGAAGCAGCTCCGTTGATCCGGTCTTACCACCTGGTATGTGAGGATCCGCCATGTCCTCGAAGGTCTGGTTGAATAGGTGAGGAAGGGCCTTGCAGTTGGAGGAGAGGAGTCAGTGTGAACCAGCTCGAGAGAGGAGATCTATGCTGGTGCGGATGGTGTCCGCTATCTCCAGCAGACAGTGCTGGCTCTGCCCCTCCTGGCAGTCCGGCCTCTCTGCCTTTCTGTGGAGGGCGGAGCTGCGGGGGTGGGATGCGGCTTAGGACTGTTGTGGACTGCGATGGCTCCCTCCTTTCTCCCACCGCACCAGGGTCCTCCACCGCACCTCCACCATGGTTACACACCTGCCTCCACGGGTTCTCTCCGCTGTTGGCACGCTCCACAGAAACCTGCCTGGAGACAGGGACTGACTTCTCGGCGGAAGAGAGGACTGCTCTCAGAGGCCGCCGAGAAAGACAGGTAGAGAGAGGGAACTGCTGGTTGCTCCTCGGTGGCGGATCGCTCACGCCTCAGGAAAAATGCACCTGGCCATGCGTAGGTCTCTCTCTTTGTTGTAGCTTCACAGTGGCCTGGCCAGATTTCTTGGGTGCAAGCCTTCCCGTACCAGGTGTTGCATGTGCTTCTCACCAGCCGAGGGAGCACCTCTGAAGTGTAACCATACTCTCCGCCCTCTCTCTCCAAGCAGGCCTGTTCCGCTGGTATCCCTGTACAGCCGGTGTCCCTTTCCGCCACAGATAGTCATTCTCTCTCAGTCCACTCCAGACCTCATCCTCGTGCGCCTCCTGTCAATGTAGTATTCCTCCTCTCCCGTCCCCGCATACGCCCTTTCCTCCCTTTGCAGGACCAGATGGCCTCATCAGAGGCTCCCAGGTGGTAGGGGCTGTTTCCTCCACACCGAGCAGCAGCAAGCAGCACCAGCAGGACTCATCATCAATTCATCATCGATCATCCTCCACCAGCAGGATCCATAATTCATCATCATCATCAGCAGCAGCAGCAGGATCATCCATCAGCAACAGCAGCAGCGAGCGGCAACACCAGCAGGATCAGCAAGCGCAGCAAACAGCAGCAGGCCAGGATCAGCAGAGCAGAGATCATGCAACAGCAGCGCGCAGCAAGACCAGGAGCACGAAGCAGAACGATGCAAGTCCAGGAATGCACGAGCAGGACCAGCAGGACCAGGCAGCGCTTCAAACAGATAAAGCACCAAGCAGAAGCCCCCAGCACCAGCAGATAGCACCACCGCCAGGAGCAGCTTCAGAGCAGAAGCCCCAGCAGAAGCAGAGTCAGGGGCAGGGGCGGGTTAGGCTGGCGCCGTCTTTGCGAGCGAGTGGCGGCAGGCTTCTCTTCCTCCCCATGCGTTGTGTGTTGCTGGCTGGCAGGGAGGCTGGCAGGCACCAAAGGCTGGCAGGAAGCACGCACGAAGGCTGGCAGGCAGGCACCAAGGCTGGGAGGAAGCCCTTGGCAGGTAAGGCCTGGCGAGAAAGCCTTGGCAAGGTAGGCTGGCAGGAACCTGGCAGGAAGGCAGGGCAGGCATGGCAGGCACGCAAGGTGGCTTGAAGGGCAGGCTGGCAGCAAGGCTGGCCAAGGCAGCATGCAGGCAGGGCAAAGGCAAGGAACTCCGAAGTGTCCAGGCAGCAGGTCTTTCCTCGGAATGTGGCCACGTGCGAGCTGTTCCCTTTATATCCGCGTGGCTTTACGCAATTAATCCCCCCGAATTCGCCATTAAACGGCTCGGCATCCGTTCGGCTTCCGCTGTTTGCATCCGCTTCATCCGTGTCGGCGTACGGCTCTGCATCCGCGCCTGTATCCGTTCCGCGTCCGCTTTGCTGAGCCCCCGAAGGCCCTGCGATGGTGCCATCTGCTCCCATCCACTTCCATCCGCTGGCTTCCGTTCCGCATCCACTCTGCATCTCGCCCTGCGTCCTCCCTGTGTCCGTGTCATCCACTCCGGTTTATGGCAAATTTTTTGCCCCTTTTGAGCGGCGGATAACAACGGATGGAACATTTTGCTCGTCCGCTGTGTCCTTTTTGCATCTGTTGGGTGGTGTGACATGGGCTTTATAATTACTCTGCCTCTGTCAGCCTAGGAAATGTATCTGCCCTGCCTGAATGAATGAGACCAGGGAGAGACTTTGCAAGTGAAGAAAATTGCTGAGGAATCTGAGATGATTGAGAGAAAAGCACTTTGCTCCAGCACCTGTTGCTAAGGACACACAGAAGCACACTCTCCTCTTTGCCTGCTGGCTTGGATAGCCATAATCCAGCCCTTGCCCAGAGTGCACTGGACCCCAGAATCCTATGGCTGCTGTCAGTGCTCAGCCACTTCCCAGCTGTCCTGCTGCTATACCATTGCCCAAGCTAGGTCTTCCCCACCCATCCAATAGGACTGTGAGGCCTGCCAGGAGAGCCTGTGAATGATGCTATGCTGCTACTCTATAACTCCTGTATGCACAAGTGTCCAGTATAAACAGAGGAGATTCTACTGGAGCACTCAAGAACAATGGGCCAGACATTCCCTTCTCCCATTTGTTGCCTACTAACTCTGGAGATGGGGGCAGGACTGTGTAGATATTTTTTAGAGGGTGAATTGGCATGTACAGTATGTATAGATGCCCATGCTGTATGGCTATCTGTTAGTATTCAAATATATTTTGAATAAAACACTCTAATATATATTTAGCATTTGACCATCATACTTTGACATTTCCAAACCCAGCAAGTCCACTCAGAGCTTTCCTACTGTCCCAGTAACATTTGTACAATGTTGCAGATGTTTCTGGAATGGAAACTAATAAAAAGCTTCTTGAAATCTATGGTGAGCCAGGAACGATTGATTGGTCTGGCAAGAATTGCAGCTGAACACTAATAAACTGATAGCAATATTTGCCAGGCAGAAAGCAAGGAAAATAGCATTTCAAAAGTAAAAGCAGTTTCTCTCTGTGTGTGTCCAAAGAAGTACTTCTCTCCCCAAAGAAGAAGAATTAGATTCTGTAAAGCATAAAAGCAGCATTCATTTATATTTTTCAGAGCATAAGATGAGAATAACCCTGCAGGCTGAGCCCTGAGCCAGCCTTTTTTGTTCAACTTCTGTGGAGATTCCATTTTGAATTTAGTTTTAATATCTCTTTTTTGATAAGTAGATCTGCATTTTAATGTTTGACTGTTCTTACTGTGATGAAGCCTTTGACCTGTGTTGCAACGGAGTTCCAAATTTCTTCAGTTTGCTCTGCGTAGTAGCTACTAAAATGTGGAGAGAATGTCAGCGAGAGCGCTATGCTAACTCCTCATGGAATCATAGAATCTGTTCAAGGCAGCCAAATTCATGCCTGAGTTCAGAATTCAACTGAATCAAAGGCATATATATTATTTATTATTAGAAAGTGTTTTGATTGCAGCAAGAAGTTTTACTTATAATCTCTTACTTCAGGGACAATAGCTTTAAGTGAAGATAGAGATGGAAAATTTCGTATTTTTCCTCTATGCTTGCATTTTTTTAAAAGTTAGTTCATCCTATCCTATCTCACCTCAAATTGTAATATAATATAAAGATCCATTAATATCTATAAGCATGAACATTATACACATTTTCTGCACAGTTTTGCCTAATATACATATTTTTGCAAACACATTTCCTATGTACCTTATTCACAATTAATCCTAACGTTCAGAAGAAAACAACATAAAATTCAGAAAAGTGCAAACAATTAGTGCTAACTACATTTTGTTTCCATATAACATTTGAAAAGTGAAAATTAGCTTGATTTGATGTGAAATGAATGTTCCATATACAGTGAGATACAACTAAAGTCATCAGTTAGTTTACAGAAATTTGTCCTACTCTAAATAAAAACACCATATTATTGCTATTGCAATAAAGATAATACTCGATCTACAATCTCAATTGGGATGGAACCAGGGTGGGATTCTACCAGTTCGCGAGAACCAGTTGTTACCTATTAACGAGAACCAGTTGTTAACATTCTAAACAGTTCAGAGACCCGGTTGTTGGAAGAAATTACTTGCCTAATCCTGTAAGGAAGGCAGGAAGGAAACATTCTGGTGTTGCTTACAGAAACTGCCTCTCCATTAACCCTTATTACATTCTTGGCATGACTATACTTCCTGTCTCAAGAACTTCTCTAGNGGCCAGGCGAGGAGATGCGTGCCTCGATGTGAGTGATGTTGAGTTGGCCACGCCCAGCCAATAACATGACCACCAAGTCATGTCTACCCAGTCACATGACCAAGCCACACCCACCAACTAAGCCATGACCACAGAACCGGTTGTTAAAAAATTTGAATCCCACCCCTGGATGGAACTCTTAGTCACAGAGAGAAGTGGTTGTGAGGCATGACACCACATGACTTCCTATTTCAACAACCACAATCCCAGCACTCCCAATTGTAATTATTAAGCAATCTATTGATCCATTAAGCAGATGGAGTCCCAGATAAGGAGTGCAAGATGTCTCAGGGGAGTAGGAAGACCCCAGAAGGCCCAGCACAAGTTATGTGCGATTGTTTCTTTGCTCAGGAGCTGAAAATCCTTCATCCAAAGTATTAGCAGGATTTTCAGCCCTGAGCAAAGAGACACTCATGCATAATATGTACTGGACCTTCCAGAACCTTCCCTACCCTATATCACCCTGTGTTCCTTATCTTACCATGCTGCCTTTCCATCCAGGAGCTTAAAATCCTGCTCTTATTTTGACTTCTTTTTGGTCCTGAGGACTGTCTGATGAAGCTGCCTGCCAAAGGATTTTCATCTCCATGCCTGATCAGACTGCTATTCCTACTAGGATTGTCTTTGGCAAGCAGTTCTTCCAGCCAGTCCCCAGAATCAAGATGAAGTCCTCTCAGCAGGTAGCAACAACTTGCAATCTTCCCTGACAGCTTCCCCATCAACTTTCTGGGAAAGCCAGCAGAAAAGATTGCAAAAGGCAATAACAAGATTGCAGGGCCCTTGGCAATTGACCATAAGTGTGAACAGGTTACCTAGCATGCATCTTATGATTCTTATACAATCATGAAAGAAATCACATGATTGTGTGTGACTTCTGTGATGATCAGAAGTGCTTTATAGGCCATAAGGCACCTTTTTCAAGCCATTGTTAATTTAAACCACCATAAAGCAAACAGTCATAAGTTGAGAACTACTTGTCTGCAGGAATAATCATCCAAAACAGTTACAGAGAGTTCAGTTACTGATCTATTCTACCCTAGTAGTAATAGGTGATAGAATCCAGATATAACTGAAGGACTTCCGGTTTCAGTACTATGGTGGGGTGGAGAGAAAAAAGCAAGCTCTACTCTCTCATCCCAAATCTGCGCGTTTGGAGGCCCTGGCGAGGGGCATGTAGACCCTGGAGCGGAAGAAAGGTATGAGGAAGCCCAACGAGAAGTTTGACAGTGGCAGCTGTTGACAGCTTCAAGGGAGCCTTCATTTGCTCCAACATGTGAGTGATCGGCCATCTCGATGTCAGACCAAAGTCGCAGCACTTTAGTCCAATGAGGAAAATACCAGTGCATGAACAGCCTTTTTGGCATCAATTGATGGATTGAACTTGGAGTGAAGGAGGTGGAAAGTGAAAGTCGAGGAGAGAAACAGCAGAGAGTTATTTAAGAACTGTGAGTCCTAAATAAGAGGACGGAAGTCTGAAGGGAAATGGTGATCCGGCGGTGAAAGCAAGGAACTCATAAGACAGAGATCAAAGACGATTTAGTTCATTAAAGATTGACTGGTGTCTTGGACTTGTTCTGAAAAATTTGGTGTTGATTTAGACTGATTATCTCGGAATTTGGAGTTAAACCTGATGGATCTGTGACTTGTAAAAGAAGAACAGTGGAAAAAAAAGTAAGAGACAGGACTAAACCCAAGAACGGAAGTGACATTTTGAGATTATACAGAGAGAAGAGAAGCTGATGTAAAAGACTATGATAAAACAAAACGTGAACGGACCAAGGAAAGGAAAGGTGATTTGAATATTACTGAACTTCTTTTCATAGAATATAATTAATGAAACTAAACAATTTTTTAATTAAGGTTTGATTGATTTATTAAGAATTTAAAAGTTTAAATTGCTATGAATACTGTGAAAACTGGTCGAATACTATTTTCATGCTTACTTGATTGATTGATTACAACAACTAATGAAAATAAGTTAAGGTCATATATATAAGAAGTGGAATGTAGAATTTGTTTAAAGGAACCAAACTTTACCCAGTTAAAGATAAAGAATACAGCTGATATTATCATAATACATAGGTAAATAAAAGGTGTTATAGAACAATTTCACGCCTATCTCTTCCAGCGTCCATTAATATGCACTCTTTCTCTCTTTCTTCTCTCTTCAAATTTTGATCACCAATTAATATTCTTTCCTGTCATCCATTTTAGCTCTCTCCCTTCTTTAATCTTCTTTGAATTTTGGCTGATTCAGTTAGTTTCAGATTCTATAAAAGATTGAATCAACTGATCAATTAGAATATCATAAGATGGAACAAGATATTTATATTCTAAGGGAAACTACTGACATAAGAACTAATAACAAAAGAAAAATTAAATAGTGGAAATGGTAAAGTGGGAAGATATCAACAATAAAGTTAGGAAAGATATGACCCAGTTCTACAAGCGAACCTGAAAGGGAAAAAAGAGCTGATCGTCTGGTTCATTGAGAATTTCTATACATCTCCAGGGGACCAAAAACACAATAAAAGGAATGTGCATACCAGAAAAGATGAGCAACGTGGCCAACATGGCAGACGATGCACAGCAACCATCAACAGTTATTCAGGAAACGATGCTGTAAAAATGCAGGAGATAATGGTTAATAAATACAGATATGAAGACGAAATGGGAGAAATGAAGGTAAAGATTCAAAATTTAAGAGGAGAAGATGGAAACGATGCACAGACACTGGATGAAGAATGACAAGAATAACAGAAATAGAAACTAAGCTGAACAAACAGATAGAGATGAAGGGATGCATAGGAAAGCCAATAGAATCGAACCAGAAGACTTAGAAAAGATTTGATTAATCCATCTCCGACAATGAGAAATGGAGTGCAGCATTCTATTTGAGGTTTCCAAAATGTATTGGAATCCAAAATGAGACCCTGGAGACTAATGTCACTTAATACAGAAGGCATTTCAAAGGGACGCAGCAGGAAATAGTGAATGAATTAATGAGGTCTACCAAATCCTACAAACTACGCCAGAAACAAGCTGCCTAGAGAGGTCCATATCAGGTTTGCCCAGAAAAAAATGTAAGAGATACTTGTTATATAGAATCACAAAGGAGCGAGCCGACCATCCCGGCTGTAATATAAGAAAAGAGATCATGACTTGAACAATTCTGAGGGGGTAAGAGCGGACTCCAGATCGTTCCTGGTGATCCCTCCTAAATAAATGGAAACATCTGGTTCCGATGGCTGGTTCCTGAAGGAAGCTGGTGATGTGGCAAGAAAGAGAGTAAAAATTAATAGTATTCTGAAAAGGCTTGCAAGAATTTAATGAATCAGTTGATGGAAAACAGAGAAGAAGAGAGCCATAAAGAAGAAGTCAAGACAGCAAGAGTCAGGAGGACCAACAAATCACAAACAGGGAATACAGGAAAGCTGACTAAGAGAGAGAGGGCAAAGAAAAGAAGAGATACCCAAGGAGAGAAGGACTAAGAACAAGAGCCCCAAAGCGAAGCAAGACGAACAGAAGATTTAGGTATAACAAGACCTCAGAATTAACAATGGAAGAAGAGAAATCAAATACTCTCAACCCAGAAAATATCATGAATTAAACTCCCAGATCAAGAGGAAACAAATATTAACCAAATTAACTAAACAAAACATTGATATTATATCCTACAGGAGGTTATATAATTCAAAAACAGCAATAAAAATATTCTAGAATATGCCCAAAGTGGGTGTATTTATTGACAGCATTTGGGCCAGATCAAAAAGAAAAGGGGGGGTAGCAATTTCATTAACAAAGGGATAAATGCAAAAAAAAAAACATGCAGAATGAATAAGGCAAGAATTTTAATGATGACCAATTAAATTTCATCAAAAACAATAACTATTAGAGGGGACATATGCCCCTAATGAATCACAGAAGAAGTTTTATAGAGGGACTGTATAGATCAAATTAATTAAGTGTAGGTGAAAGAAGATTTTTGCTTGATAGGAGACTTTAATGGGCATTGTTGAGTGTTAAAAAGACTATAGGTGAGTTAGTGGAAAGGATTATGGAAAGAAAGAAAAAAAGAATTATCCAAAAAGATTTTTTGATTTTAATGCATGAAACAATTTGGAAAGATATATGGAGGAGAGTAATCCAAATGAAAAGACAATTTACATTTTATTCTAGTTCCACAAAAATCATGGTCCCTAGAATGATATGTATGGGTTAATGGGGGCAACTGAGAAGAGACATTAGTGAAGTAGAGATAATGCTAATATACTGGGCTGACTATAGCCCGGTTAAAATTAACATTGGAAAGGACACAGTAAAAGGAAAGAGGAGATGGATATTAAATTGACAAATACACAGGAAAAAGAATATATCTCAAGCAATTAAAAATGAGTTTGAAACATTCTTAAGGTTAATCTAAAACATACATACTAGTCTACAAAAATTTATGGGACACTACAAGGCCTTCGTGAGCGGCACAATTCAACTAGTCTATATAGCTAAGAAAAATAAAGATAAAATGGAGAAACAGAATAAATTACAAGAAAGGACTTAAAAATTTGATATATCGAGCTCAAAAAGAACCCCAAGAAATGGAAGTTAAGAAAGAAATGGGAATGATTAGACATGAACTAAATTTGACAGTTATCTGAGGAAATGCACGTAACTAAGCCAATGTCACACCGAACCAGAACGGATGCAAAGAGGATGTAAAACGACAAAAGAAGTTTGCCAGTCCGTTGGAAAACGGCAGTACTACTGCCTCCGTTTTGCTTCCTCTCTTATCCACGTCCAGAATCCCTTTTATTGACTTTCATTCCATCTTTCTAGAAGTTTTGGGCTGCCCAAAAATTTTGCGGGAAAATGTATCGCAGTTCGTCCGTTCTGCCATCTGCCTATGCATCCCGCTACGCATTTCCGTTTCGCATGCCGTTATGCATCACTCATATCCGCTAGGCATCCGCTTGCACCAATCCGCGCAACTCGCTATCCGCTTCGACCACAGGGAGGAAGTGGAACGGCTGGCAGAATGGATGCAGAACGATGCCTAGCGGAGAACAATCGCATTTAAAACGGAAAAAACATTCGCAGAGGGGACCTATCTCGGATATTAAAGGAATGTCTACAGGATGCCTACAGGATGCCTACAGATGCCCTAGCTGACAAACTATATTTCCTATAAAAGGTGGGTATGCAACTCATCTGCCATCTCACTGTTCAGAAAGCCAGCCGCAGGCGGTGCAGACCTCCTGCAGCCTCATCCTGGCTCTTCTTTCTTCCACAGCATGCCAGTCATGTCCACCACGTGGATTGTGACAAAGTCCTTTCGGCAGCCCACCTCCTTCTGCTAACAGTGCGAAAGCCATTTTACAGCTCTGTGAACTTCTACTACAGGGAAGAAAAGGGAGGCACCCAAAAAAAGTCTGGTCAAGATGGTTCAACCAGAAGAGCAGAGGACGGACCTGTACAACAGCTGATGGTGGAAGCTGCAGGAGCGAGACCCTCGGGCGTTCCAGAACTTTCATGAGGATGCCTTCAGCATGTTTTGGATGACTTGTGCAAGTGGCTGACAACCCAGTTGACCAAGGGCAAACACCAACTTCTGGCCAGCTGGAATCTGGGCTCAAGGTGGCACTCACCTCTGCTCCACTGGCCTCCGGGGACCAACTACAGGAGCATGCAGTACGGCTGGAGGGTGCCACATAACACCATCAGCATTGTGGTTAGAGAAGTGGTGCAGGCCATCATCGAAGAATACAGAGGAGGGCGAGCTCCTCCAGTGCCCCTCATGAAGAAGCTGGAAGAAAGTTGCAGAGCAGTGGTAATCAGAAGTGGAAGCTTCCCCACACCGTTGAGCCATAGGATGGCAAGCATTGGCCTGCAAGCTCCAGCCAAGTTGGGGTTCCACTTCTCACAAACTACAAAGGGCTTTCTTCAGCACATCCTATTCATCACCAATGGTGCGTATGCTGACTAAAGTTTCATGTACAAGTTATGTTCAGCAACGGCTCATTCTTCGAGATGCACAAGGTATATGCGCAACTGCCAGTCACCTACAAGAAGGGGCAGAAGAGCAACCTCAATGGTGGGCTTCCCAGATCAGACGCCGCCCAACAACAAGCAAGATGTGCCCTAACTTCATCGTGGGGATACACCTCTCCCTCACAACTACCTCATGAAACCTTATCTTCAGACTCTTACCCCCGTGAAGAAGACTTCAAGACTGACAGGCTGGTCCAGGCAAGGTGGTGGTGGAGAACGCTTTTGGCATCCAGCCAACAGTTCCAG
>BHFT01015799.1:0-12476 GCA_004320025.1 Laticauda laticaudata | reverse complement strand
TTGGTTAACGCGAATGCATCTGTTCTGTACTACTGCATCCATTTTTCATCCCTCTAATCCGTCCAGTCATCCCGTCGACTGAGATTCCATCCGCTCAAAAAGTTTTGAAGCTGCTCAAACCTTTTGAGCGGAAAAATGTTCCACACGTCCGTTCTGCAATCCGCAACGGCATACGGAGAACATCCGTTCTTACATCCCGTCGTCATCCGTTCACGTCCTGCTATATCCGCTAGGCCATCCGCTACGGCATCTGGCACAATTCCCCAAATCCGCTCCAGTGGAAAACGGACACCGGGAGGAAGCAAAACGGACGCGGAACAGACGCGCAGTGTTGTTAGTGCACGGATGGAGAAAGGATGAAAGTGGATGAAGCTTCGGCAAAGAAATGCTTTAAAAACGAAAAAACGTTCGCGAGGGGACCTATCTCGGGATATTAAGATGGATGTCTAAAGGATGCCTGGAGGATGCAAAAAGGACAACCCTTAGTGGAAAACCTATATTGACTATAAAAAGGGGGAGCCAACCTCACTTGGATCTCACTTTAGTCCCAGCAGCCCTGCCTGTTGCAGACCTCTGACCAACGGATGGCAAGTGTTTCTCTCCGTTTTACATCCTCTTTCCATCTGTTGGTGCTGTGTGACAGGGACTTTAATCATTAATAATGATCAGTGTAGAATCATGTATAGTCTTTTTCATTATTATTGTAAGAGGGTACTTGGGAGATTTGCTCATATTTCATCCCATGGATGCACTGTGCTATTAATATTTGTCTTTGATAGATTCTTTGCTGACATTTTACAATCCAGGATCATACTGATTTTGGTCCCTGGAGAATTGAAAAGATTAGAGAAGAGAATGAGGAATATGGACCCCGTAAGCCAGGCGTGTCAAACTCAATTTCATTGAGGGCCACATCAAAGTTGTGTTTGACCTCAGGGGGCTGGGGGAGGCATGGCCAGGGTGAATGTGGTGAGCTCAATACACTCATTGAGGCTCCATTTCCTGCAGCCCTCTGCCAGTGAAAATGGAACTTGGGGAGGCCATGCACGGATCACCCAGGCTCTGTTTTCAGTCACAACAGCCTGCTGCAGCCCTCTTCCAGCAAAACTGGAGCCCTGGAGGGCTGCATGAAGCCTCCCTGAGTTCCGTTTTTGCTGGCAGAGGGTTGTAGGAAACCTTCATATCCAAAATGGAGCCTAGGAAGGCCATGCATGGTCCTAAGCTCCCTTTTTCTGGCAGAGGCCCCACAGTCTGCTTCTTTGTTATTTCCAGGCAGGCTCACAGACCAGATCTAAACACCCTGCAGGCTTTGAGTTTGATAACCCTGCCATAAGCCAACTGCTCAACTTAGTGCTGCTTGTCAGGCAGATGTGATTTGTTGGATCTCAGACTTATAACACAAGCTTATAAAACTTACATAACACATATATGAGAAGCCTGCCAGATCATTCCTAACATCCCCAACTCCACACCCCTTCTACCCAAGTCTATGGTGTCTAGGTACGTATGTTCTCCCAGGTGATAAAATACCACTGAGAAGAAATTAGGCTGATAATACTTTCTCTTACCTATTCATCAGATATTATAGCTATTGAATGAGTTCAAATAGAAAACTCTCCTTTTCTAGGACTCATCATTTTTAAATAAATGATTCCAAATTCTGCTTGTAATCAGGATGACCATGTCCACTTGCCAAGAGAAATCTGGACTTATTGGCTGCAAATTCAATCTCAATATGAGAGTAACAGTGAAGGAAATATTTAAAAGTATAGCAAGTCTAGAGTTATATACCAAAGTGAGCCATACATCAGTATACAAACACACACCTACAAAAATACGGTGTTTCTCACATTATAAGGCCGGGCCTTATATTTTTTTGACCCCCCCAAAAACGGCTAGGCTGTCTTTTCAGGGGTGACTTAATTCCCTCCCTTGAATCCTCGGGTGGGCGGGCAGCGACATCTTGGGGTTCGGGAGTCCTTTTCCTTCTCCCTTGCTGCTGTGGCATTAGAAGAATGCCATGGCATTTGGCGCAGCCACGTGTGGCCAGCCAGGGCTCCTCCCTGCAACCAGAGCCCTGAGGAGACACTTGGCTTCAGGCGCTCCAGTCGCCGCGTTCCGAGGGAAGGCGCTTGCCCGAGAGGATCTCTCTCTCTCTCTCTCTGGTCTTCTCTCTTCTCCTCTCTCTCCTCTCTCTCTCTCTCTCCCCCGCAAGGTCTACACTGCAGCTGAAGAGGAGAAGGCTGCAGCCAGTTCCTTCTGCTTGCTGAGAGGTAAGGAAGCCGCAGCTTTGCACAGCAAGCAAAGCGCTGTTCATCTGGGTGAGATTTGGGAATGAGGGGCAGAGGAGCCATGCACGCACCTGTGGCTCACTTTCCCGGCTCTGCCCAGCCCGCACGGCTCTGGTGCAGCCCTGGCAGGATGAGTGGAAGGTCCGGCAGGGAGGCGCTCGCTGTGCTGGGGCCCCAGGCTAAGCTGACAGGCGGGCTCTCCTTCCCAGCAGTGAGTGCCTCCCCGTCAGACCCTCCGCTCATCCCACCAGGTCTGTGCCAGAGCCTTGTGGGCTGGGCAGAGCCAGGAAAGTGAGCCGCAGGTTGTGCATGCCTCCTCCTGCCCCTCATTCCCAAATCTCACCCGGGCGAGCAGCGCTTCGCTTGCTGTGCAACACCATGGCTTCCTTACCTCTCAGCAAGCAGAAGGAACTGGCTGCAGCCTCCTCCTCCTCAGCCACAGTGTAGACCTTGTGGGAGAGAGAGGGAGAGATCCCTCTTGGGCGAGCGCCTTCCCTCGGAACGCGGCGACAGAAGCGTCTGAATCCAAGTGTCTCCTCAGGGCTCCGGTTGCATGGAGGAGCCCTGACTGGCTGCACGTGGCTGCGCCAAACACCACGGCATTCATCTTATCCACGCAGCAAGAGGAGGAGGAAAAGCAACCAGTGGTGAAAGGTCTCCCATTATGAAGAGCCCCACCAACGCAGCAGCACCATATCCAGGCATGCAAGTACTTCCTAAATACAAGCCCCCCCGCCATTCCCCCCTATTTCGCATGTTTAATATAGGGCTTAATTTGGGGGAGGCTTAATTCAATTTTATAAATTGAATGCCTATAAAACATGGTGGGGCTTCCTATTGGTGGAGGCTGTATTGTTGGAGAAAAAAGGTAGCAAAAAAACAAAACTATACAACTGAGCAAAGCAGCACTTTAAAGAAGTAAAACACTTCTGACACTTTGTCTGTACTTTCCCTGCTATGTCAAAATAATTGTTGAACATTCTGAATAAATGTGATCCAGTAGAATGAATTATTGGGAATTAGTACAGACAAAGGGATTCATCATGAAATAAACGATATTTTTATTATTTGCTTCGTAAAAGTTCTGTTCCTTCTAAATATTTGGTTTAAAAGTAAGTCTTTTTTATGTGTAGACATATTAAGAATGTTTTATTATACTGTTTATGATAAAAGACAGAAAATTTGTGAAGAATACAAGAGTCATGAGACCAGAAATGGGATAGAATAGATCTTGGTAGTACAATATTAACAGAGCAATAAAGAAGGAAGAAATAAAAGTAAAAGAAATTAAATGCAAGTAGAATGGCTGCAAAATAGAGAATAAGAGTCCTATAAAAATACAAAACAGTATATATAAGCACCTAAGAAATAAGATGGAAAATGGATGTGAGGAAATATGATACAAAAGATACTTGGAATACAATGAAAAGAACTATGTTACATAGTAGTGTATAAAGTTATGCTACTAAGAAATATAAAAAAGGCTCTTTGGTAGAATGATGAAGTGCAATTGGCTGTGGATAAGAAACTGCAAAAATGAGGATGAGAGAAGGTAATACATAATGTGTATATGTAGAAAAAATAGTTGCAAAGAATATAGTGAAGCAGATTAAAACTAGCAGAGAATGAGTTGTAGAAAGAGAAAAGACTAAAAATGATGTAAACTATATGGATTTGATGAGATCCTCAGAAAATAAGAGGTGAGGTTTAAAAAAAATACAAGGCAATATATGAAACAATATATGGATGTGATTTCAAGGATGAAAAAGAAGCAATATACAGTGAACAGAGTTCCTTTCTCCTTATTTTCTTTTATTTTGCTTTCTATTTCTTACACTTTTCTGCATTCTGCATAATAACAAAAGTGAATAGTGTTATGGATATTTATGCACATACATATCTAGTTGCCAGCCAGCTTCCAGACCCTACGTGATCATAACTATTTCTTGATTATTTGTTTCTAATTTTATAATGGTTCTTAAAATTTAGTCTATTGTTTCAGACATTTTCAAATACTTTGTGTGTGGCAGATACTTCAGCTTGAGAAACACACAAACAAAAAAGTTCAGTCCCTTCCATATTTTTGGTGGATTTGCAACTGATATAAAGTGCCAAAAAATCTTTTTATAAATCCTTGGATTGGAGAACATGAGTGATATGAAAAAGTAAAACTTATTTCAAGAAGCATTTTGACTGATACAGTTCCTTAATATGGTTGGAACAGTTCTATTTCTCAGCATAATTAAAAACATCAAAACACTGTGCTCTAACTATATTAAAGAATAATGATGAATTAATAATATTTTCATACTAAGAACAGATGACTACAACATGATTGCCTTACAATTTTAAAGTCTTGTTTTTTTTCTGCTTAATTTACTGAGATATAATTATAAATGCAACAGAATTAATGAGGCAGTAGCCTTCTAAATATTGCTGAAATGCAGTTTTTGGCCTTCCTTCTTGGTTTCAGCATATAAACTAGGGTTGATATTAGCTGAAAATTTTGCAACATGTAAGCTATAGGTTACAAATCAAAGTAGTTTTCTGCAGGGAATTATACAAATTCATATTTGGAAGAAATACAATCACATTCCCTTGCATAATTTTTTTCTGTAAAATTTTTAAAAGTTATAATTGAAGAATAGAAGTGGAAATATGGAGACGGATTTAGAAACAGATTGATCTGTACATGTCTGAAGGACAGACCCTTGGAAATCATTTATTCCTTGAATGAAGTGTACTGAGAAATATAAATCAGGGCAAGAAATATGCAAGGCCCGGCATTTGAAATACTGAAACTTTTTCTGTATTTGTTTTTTGGATACAAGGATATGGTTACCTGTTGCAAGATTTAATTGCCAAGTTAGTTTTTGCTTGGTTCTTCAAAAGTAGTTTCTGATGAGTTGACATATTAATACACTGACTTTAATCATTTATACAAGTATCTTATGCTTGCAGTGTTGGTATAACTCCATGAATAGTGATTCTAAAAATTCTAAAAATATTTAATAGAAAGAGAAATAAGTTTTTTTTATCAGTGCCAAACCATGGCTTCTTCCAACATAGAGGCTCAGCATAATTATGGCTAACAAAAGTAAAGTAAAGTAAAACTAAATTAAAACTTCTAAATTAAAGGAGCAATATCAAAATTAAAAAGCCATATAGTTCAGGAACGTTTCTAAATTCTACAATATTGATGCTGAAGTGGTCTATTGCTAGTGAGCTGCAATTTTATACTATTCCTGACTGATAAAGCACCACATATATTATAGATTGCATGTGGAAGTGATTGAAAATCATATAATTATGGTCAAACTCCATAAAATTTAGAAATTTTCTTCATTAGCTGCCCAAATTGTATAAAGAAATCTACAGGGAAATATCAAGATTGGTTGTACTGCTGACCAGTGGTGCTGAAGGGAAGACTATCAATATTATTGGGCTGATAGAAATAGGCACATACATTAAAGACTTATAAATATTCCTACTCCTGCATGAACCACAGGATATATGATTTTATATGATTTAGCAGAGCACGATTCTTTTAAATAGAGAACCATTCCAAGAAACTGTGCAACTGGGATTAATTAGATGGATAAGATCATTTTGGAATCTTTATTTTTTTTAAATAGCATCTGCTTCATTTACAAGAAAGGAACAGCTACTTGTGTCCACTACTCAATAAAGTGAATTGCAGCTCAAGTTCATTTAGATTCAGTCATTTTACAGATTCTGCCTTTGGGCAGATTCTCACCTTCCACTACTCCCATTGCCAATATGCTTTCTGAGTACAGAAACATCTTCCTCTGTTCCCCAGTTCTTCATTAACCCCCCAGGTTTTCTAGCTGTCATTAAAAACTGCAGGTTTTCAGCCTGAGTTACCTTAAACCCTTCAGAGGAGATGGTACCCAGTGATTGGATTGTCCTAATGGCTGTGCCAGCTGAACTACTTCTCTCCTCTCCCAAAATAGTCACTGATTTGGTGACCATTTTATCTTGGCTATCAGAATATGTTCTCATGGCTCAGCAGCAGTCATTTCCTTTATCTTTAATTTTTCTTAAAAATCAAAATCAGACAAGCCACTTGATCAGCTCCAAATGGGGTTCCCCAAGTTCACCGACAATCTTGTCACTGGAAGAATAGCAATAGCATTTAGACTTATATGCCACTTCACAGTGCTATACAGCCATCTCTAAGTAGTTTACACCATATTGCCCCAACAATCTGGGTCCTCATTTTACTGACCTTCGGAAGGATGGAAAGCTAAGTAAACCTTGAGCCACTCAGAACTGAACTCCTGCAGTGAACAGTGACTTAGCCTGCAGTACTGCATTCTAACCACTGTGCCACTATGGTTCTTTGATATGATACTGTATACCAAAAGAAGGGAGTCATTTTTCTAGGTTCTATTAAATATTCTTCCTTGATAGTTGGGACTCACAACATGGTCTGGTATGCCAGATAAATATAATAATTTTAATATAACATTGCACTTGATCTAGAATTGACCAGCTTTCCCTGTCCCACCATCCTCTAGAAATTCATCACTTCATTCATCCCATACATCATTCAGGTGGCACTTTTTTGTTTCTATCCAAGCTCAGTGAAGCTTGTTGTCCTTGCATTTGATGTAATGCATGCAGTACTACAAAGCTTGCTTTCTTCTTTTTCACATTTTAGAATGTTTATGTTGAATAAAGGCAATTGCTATTTTGTTTTTATGAGGTTGAACCATCCATTTTTCCTTGCTACATTCATTCCATGAACTTAAAAAAAAAAAAAACATAAAGGAGAAGCTACTGAGATTAGAACTGAGAGAACAATCCCTAAGCAGAAAATCAGACAATAGTGAACTGGTCAACTCAAAGCTGACTGATGGGATTTCCCTTTCCTGGGCAGATGGAAAGAGCCAGAAGCAAGAGAAGATAGTTCATATCTTCCACCAATCATGATCTGGACCATCCTGGTTCCATTGATCCACAATGGTGCAATGGTTAGAGTGCAGTATTGCAGGCTACTTCTGCTGCCTGCAGGCTGCATGCAATTTGGCAGTTCAAATCTCACCAGGTTCAAGTTGACTCAGCCTTCCATCCTTCCAAGATGGTGTGAGCAGAACCGAAGCCATGTTGGATGGCCCATTGAATTGAATAAGGAAGTGTGTCTCAAACTCAGTAGTTCTTGCTAATAAGAAAGTGTTCCAAGTTTGTGCACAAGAGAAAAAACAAGATAAGGCTAGAACAATGGGGAACTGTAATAAAGTGCTGCGATGTCAAAACCGTATAACTTCTTTTGCT
The DNA here is from genome assembly GCA_004320025.1 of Laticauda laticaudata. NCBI lineage: Eukaryota > Metazoa > Chordata > Lepidosauria > Squamata > Elapidae > Laticauda > Laticauda laticaudata. Next base: position 4,887 of record BHFT01015799.1, on the reverse strand, counting down.
AGATAAGGAGCTAGTATGAACCTTCAAAATATATGTATCAATTTGAAAACAGAAAGAATGTGAGCCAAGCCCTCGTAAGAGGGGATAAAAATGCTGCCTGAATTTTGCTCTGTGTTCCTTCAATGCCCGAGGGACCCGTCTCTGCAGACATGTGAATAAAACCTTGTTTTCCTTGTCAACGATCTGTTTGGTGGTCTTTTTTTTTTTTTTTATAAAGAATTTTATTAATTTTTTAACAAACAAACATAACATACATAACATAAAACATTTATCTCATATATTCTTCCGGTGTGTCGGTTGGTTCATCAGTTTTGTGCATTCATTTTTTAGTGTCAATAATTATATTGCATAACAATTTATATTATCAATCCATATCCTAATATTACTAATCTTTCATTCTTTATGAATATCAATACTTTAAACACTTTATTCTATAACAAGTCAAATAATCATAACAAATTAATCCTAAAAAAAAAAGAAAAAAAAAAACTCTTTATAAATATAATATTCTATTCATCTTATCTTATCACTAGCATTGGTAAAAAAGTTCCCAAATTTTCATAAAATTGTTTATCTTCTTGCTCTCATTCAAATGTAATCTACTCATCTTCAGCACATTCTAATATTTTCTTAATAATTTCTTCTGTAGTGGTATTTTCTCATTCTTCCAATTTTTAGCAAATACAATCCTAGCCGTGTTAATACATTTACAATCAAATATTTTCAATTCTTTATTATATGTGTCAGGTAGAATTCCCAATGAAAAGTCTCTGGTTTCAAGTCGATGTGTTTCTTTGTCATTTTCCAACCATATGTGAATTTTAGTCGCAGTATTTTCGAGCCTCCTCACAGGTCCACACATATGATAGTATGAGCCAGGTATCTGGTGACATTCCAACATTTTTCAGATTTATTCTTAAACATTCTTGCTATTCTGTCGGGGGAAGTGCCACCTGTAAAACATCTTATACAAGTTTTCTTTATATGCTGTTGACATTGTCATTTTATAATTTTGAGACCATAATTTTGCCATTTCTCTAAATCAATCCCATATCCAAAATTTTTCCCCCAAACAATCATAGTTTCTTAAACTTGTTCTTCTTCTAAGTTAATTCCCAATAAATAACCATATAATTTTTAATCACTTGGTCATCAGTACCATCAATATTTATCTAAATCAGTCTGTTTATCATAAATCCTTCCATTTTAAGATCTTCATCATATCTTGAATGTATTGCGCATATGAAAACCAATTCATCTTTATACCTTGTTCCTCTAAGTTTTGGATCGATTTAAGTCCACCCTTTTCATCTAACATTCCCATATCTAAACTGTTTGTCCTTTTTATAAATATTAGATAGGAAAATGCTTCAATCGTCGATAAACCAAACTGGAATTTCAAATAACATTGTTTTATCTTTTCCCAAAGTTTAACCACAAGACTCTCGTATTAATGTCTTCTAAAATACCCTGTGTTTTAGTTCCTGTACCATAGAAAAGCATGCAGCCCACACAGTAAATCATAGGCCTTCTAATGTCAACAATCTATGTTTTCTTAATGTTATCCATTCTTTGACCCCCATAAGCTTGCAAGCTTGATAATCAGTTCCCAATTAGGCAAGCCAAAACCTCCTCTAATTCTAGCAATCTTTGTAAAAGCTTAACTTATTCTCGCTCTTTTACCTTGCCAATAAACTTTAACATATTTTATTAATCTTCAAAATATCTTTCCAAGTCTAATTGGTATTGTTTGAAAGAGAAATAAATTCTAGGTAAAATATTCATCTTAATTGTTGAAATTCTCCCTATTAATGACAGTTCAAGTTTTTCCCATTTCTTCAAATCTATAATTATTGTGTTTAAGTTTAGTATAATTATTTTCTTTTAATGTGCTACATCTTGCCCGTCAAATTATCCCCAGATACTTAACCTTATTTTAACTTGATTTTCAAAAGTCTTCATTCTTCTCTTTGTTTCATAACATATTTTTTGTAAGATCTTTGTTTTATCTTTGTTTATCTTCAAGCCAGCCATCTACCGTATGTCTCTATCTTTTCCAATAACTTTGGAGCCGTTTCTAACGGGTCTTCCAGGATAAAACGCTAAGTCGTCAGCAAAGCTTGTAGTTTAAATTCTCTTTTTTAATTTCATTCCTTTTATACTTTATATCCTAATATTTTCTATTTAACACTTCCAAAGTCATTACGAATAGCAAAGGAGATAGAGGAACCCTTGTCTTGGTGCCTTTTCTTATATTAATAAGATCTGTTAAAATTCTCCATCCATCATTACATTTGCTGTCTGTTTATTATATATGCTTCTATTGCTTGAATAAATTTTCTTGGCAAAACCCATCTGTTCCAACAGTAACAGCATAAATCTCCAGTTCACATTGTCAAAAGCTTTTGAGCATCTTAGAAATATCAAAGCCATTGCTTCTCAGGATGAGCCTCATGTAATTCCAAGGTGTCTAAAATTACCCTCATATTGTCTCTGATTTGTCTCTTTGGCAAGAATCCATTTTGATCTGGGTGAATAAAATTATTTAAATATTTTTTCAGTCTTTCTGCTAGTATTGAGCAAAGATTTATAATCTGCATTCAATAAGGAAATAGTCTCTAGTTCTTAATTTGGCAGTGGGTCAGCCCTCTTCTTTTGAATAAGTGTAATATAAGCCTCTGTCCATGTTTTGGTATCATCTTCTTTAACATAACTTCATTCATAACTTCTAAGAGTGGGATACTTAATGTTCTTGAATTTTTTATAGAATTCTGCCGGAAACCATCTGGACCTGGTTGCTTTTGCCATTTATTTTGTCTCTTAATGCTTCGTTTAATTCCTTCATTGTTATATTACTTTCTAACATTTCTCACAGTCTTTAGGTATCTTCGGTAAGTTAACATTCTGTTAAATACTGTTTAATTTTATCCTCATCAATATTCTCTATATTTATCTACTCCATAAAAATCTTGAATAATTTCTTTTTCTCTTTATCACAATAAACTTGCCTTGATCATCTATTAGTTTCCAATATTTTCTTTGATTCCTTCTCCTTTCTCAATTTATATGCTAGCCATCTACCTGGTTTATTTGCATCTTCAAAATAATTCTGTTTAAAGTTTCTGATTTTCTGTGCCAATCTTCTTCCTATAATTCATTTTATGCTTAATTACATTCCAGTTTCAATTTAATATCTTTTTTCTGTGGCATTTTCTGTAATTCTTTTTCAAGTCTTTTAATTTCATCTTCCAGTCTTGGAGGCTGTCTTTTCCTAATATTCTTTTTTCTTATAATAATCTATTAATCAAACCTCTAGCATATGCCTTCATTGTAACCCAAACATTCTGCATTGAGTATCTCTTTTTTATTTTCTTTTAAAGAAAAAGGCTAATTCCTTCTCCATCCATTGTATAAAATCTTTCTCCTTTAAAATAGTGTTATTTATGTCCATCTCGATCTTTTTTTTTGTGCCTTCCATTTAATTGTCATTGGGCTATGGTCTGCCCAAGTATTTTGTTTCAATACTTGTTTCTTGGATAGTGGATATTAATTCTGTGTGAATCAAATCATATCTAATCTGGACATGATAAATGCCTATTAGAGTAAAAAGTATATTGTTTAGCTTTAACATTTCTGTTCTCTCCAAATATCTTTAAGGTAATTCAGTCTATCATTTTAAAAAGAGATTTAAGGGAGAGTCTTTCTATGTTGTTTTTATTGTCGTTAGTTATGTGTCCAATTTGTTGTTCCACAATTCCATTAAAATCCCCCATCATAATTATATTGACATAATCCATCTAATTATTTCCATATGTAGTTTTTATAAAACTCTTCCTGTTTATCATTCGGAGCATAAATTGCAATCAGGATTTTTTTTATTATTATCCGTTATTTCCACATTAATTACTCTGCCGTCTTCATCCATGTAGATCAGTTTTGCTGGAATATCCTCTTATAATAATAAGAAACCACTCCTCTTTTCTGATGAGTCAGAGAAGTAAATATTTTCCTAAATTTGGTTGTATTAAAATTGCTCATGTTGTTTTTTAATATGAACTTCTTGTAGGACAATCTATATCAATTTAATTTCTCTAATTTACTGAAAGGTTTTCCTTCTTTTAACAGCTGAGTTGAGTCCATTTATATTCATTGTAATCAGTTTTTTTCTTCCATGATTATGCCTTATATTTGATCTAACAGTTCGTGGCTCTCTCTTCACGTGTTTTTTACTGTCCAATTTGTGTTTTTATCTGCTTCCACCTTCAATTTTGGTGCTAACAACGTGGGCCCACTGGAATTTTCTTACCAGAGAAAATTGGACCCCCCCCCTGGGGTAGTTGGGGTTGGCGCCACCGCCTCCCATTGTAGAGGGGCCCTCCCTTGTCTCAGTTGGATCCCGGGGTAACTGCACTCAGCAGACGATCCTTGGAAAGCAAGAGAGAGAGAAGCCGGCCTGACGCTCTGGGAGCGTCGTTGATCAACTGAAAGAGGGGGACCGCCCACACTCCTTTCCTCTCTGGCGAGACCAGGGGTGTACATGTGAGTTTGTTGCCTTTGGAGATAGAAGAGTAAATAATACTGTCTTAAACTGGCTGGAGAATCATGCACTGCTGGAGACAGTTGTAAGATTCTTGAGTTGGAATCTCTGGAGATTTGTGGTGGGCAGCGGGAGAAGGGAAAAGGGACAAGCAGTGGTGAAAGTTCAAGAGGGAATGGGTATTGAAATAGAAAGACCCGTAGAAGGCTGATTCGACTGACTCCCCATGGGGTCAACTACCTACATATGGTTGCTGCCCCATCTGAGGAACTTTACATCGGAGTTCTAGTAGAAGAAAATAAAATGACTACTATGCCAAATACGTGGCCAAGTATCCGCCTAGTAGACTA
>BHFT01015798.1:0-11834 GCA_004320025.1 Laticauda laticaudata | reverse complement strand
GCTACAACTTTAACAGAACTACAGTGACGTGGGATAATACCCGAAGGAAGCTAAACAGCACAAATATATAATTATTATTACTTGATCTATTTCCTTAAACTTTGAATAACTCCTATATTTTCATATTCATTGTACTTTATAGTTTTCTCTGTCAGGTTTGCAAGTTTATTGCATATATTTAATTCATCATTCCAAAAGTTCAACTCAATTCAAACATTTCAATAAAGTTTCCCCTACTATTATCAATTTGAGTGTGTCACCTCTATAGCATACATGTCATGTAATTAATTCCCCTTTAAAGCTGAATAGCCTTCCTGATGCTATGTAGAGTTTGCAGCAAATGTTTTGTTTTCTTTGTGAGAAAGGAGAGAAAACCAGCCACCAACTAGGATGGAACTCCCAACCTTCTGAATGGGAGGCAAATATCTTCAGCACTAGGCCACCACACCACTTTATTTATATCTGGACTAAAGACAAGCTTTCCCTGCCTTAACACATGTGCATGATTATGATTTATTTTTAGGATGAATAGATTTTAAATGCAGCCAAATATTTAAATTGAAAGGGTTATTGATGTTTTGAATTAGACTTTATTGATTAATCATTACTCAACCAGAGATTTGATTTCTGAAGGGGAGTTTAAGATTCAGCATAAATTATTCACACAGCTGAGAAGCAATAAGGGTGAGATTCAGAGACAGCAGCAGTGTGTATTTTAAAAACCTTCAAAAGAAACTGATTTGGTCATTATGTCCCAAAGGACATCTACCAAGCAAAACCTTCCCTTCAACATTTTCTGCAGTTCTTTCTCCTCCCATCTGCTTTTATTATAGACACAAGTCTAACCCTCCTCCCTAAATATGAAAATATGCATTATTGGCTCAATTTTCATTTTTCTTTGAAAGACAACCCAATGAGTACCTTGTAGCATTATCTGGTTTAAACACAAAATCTGGCTTTTGGATCTAAATAAACTGGCTTCTTTATTGGTTTGATGATGTTGTCAGGATTCTGGCAGTTACCACAATTAAATAATGAGTCTTGAGCCCAACTTTTAAAACTTCAAAAGGATTTATTGGGAGTTAAAATGTCCAGCACTGTCTGAGTGTAGCTGACTCTGAGACACATAATTCATTGTCACCCTTGACCCTGGTTTTCCTCCACCTCCTGTGTATATCATACTTCATATTCCCCAATGGGACAGATCCATAACCAGGAGTCATCAATCATCCTCCCCTGAATTTTGCATGGCAGAAACTTTAGTCACCAGTTACTATCTTTGAAAACTATTTATGGAATGCACTTTTGGTTTCCAAGCTGCCACACTACTCCCCCCTCCCTTTCTGTTGGCAACTCTAAAATGACCATAGAAATATTTTATGAGTTGACAGATGTATTAAATACAAATTCAGTTCAGTTTAAGAAAGAGTATCAAAGTAACTAAGAATGATTTAGGTATGATGAGTAGTATAGAAGTGTGATGAATGAATGAATGAATGAATGAATGAATGAATGAATGAATGAGCAAACCAACTAAAGAACGATGTAACAATGCCATAAAAATGAGCAGACTTATATTGGACATCTGGGGGAACTCTGGAAATCGCCCCCCATCACATCTCAGACATATAGAGCAGAAATGAGCAGAAATGATAGGCCAGCTCAATCTTATAAGATGGTGCTGTTTAATAGAGGGGACCTGTCAGATTTGGTGGAACAAGCAGAAAACCTCTACTCTGCTTGAACACAGACTGTACTAAAGCCCATGTCACACTGGCCAACGGATGCAAAAAGGACACAGCGGACGAGCAAAATGTTCCATCCGTTGTTATCCCTCTCAAAGGCGGCAAAATTTGCATAACCTTAGGAAGCGGATAACACACGACGCGGGAGGAACAATACAGGGTGGATGCAGAGCAGATGTGGAACGGAAGCCCAGCGGATGGAAAGCGCCGGATGGGGGTGGATGGCGCAACGCAGGGCTGCCCGGTGGGCCTTCAGTCAATAGCGGTATACCAGCGGATACGGATCATGCGGATGCACAGCGGTAATGAAAGTGGATATCACAACCGTAGTTTGGTATTTGAACATCGTCGGAAAGTCTAACCGGATCCTGGCGTTAATTGCACATGCGGGGGGGATGCATAATGCGATCACAGCGCGGAATATAGATCGCGCAGCGTCGGAAGCTATGGTCGCCATTCAGAGTAGAGGAAGACTGACTTGCCGTTTGGAACTTGGATTGGCTGCCTTTGCCATGCCCTGACTGCATGTCTGCCCTGACCTTGGCAAGCCTTGCTAAACACAGCCTTAGCTGCCAGCCTTGCTGCAGTTTTCCCGTCGTCTCAGCTCTATGCATAGCCAGTCCTCCCTGCCAGCCTTGCTGCCAGCGCCTTTGTCTGCAAGCCTCCCTGCAGACTCCTGCAGACTTGCTGCCCTAGCCTCTTGCCAGCCTTGCTGCCAGTCTTGCTTCCAGTCTTGTCGCTTGCTGACCTTCCTGCCAGCCTTCGGTGCCCATGCCTGCTGTCACCTTTGCCTGCCTCCTTGGTGCCTTCTGCCTCTTCACGCCAGACTTGGTTGGCCGTGACTTTTGGGCATTGGCTTCTGTCTCAAGCCTTGGTGCCTGCCTGCCAGCCTGCCTCGCCAGCCTTGCTGTCCCTGCCTGCGACCAGATCTTTGGTGTCCTGCTTTGCTGCCTGACCAAGCCTTGCAAGCCTCTCTGCCAGCCTTCCTCCAGCCTTGTGTTACCTGCCAGCCCTTCCCGGCCAGCAGCAAACCGCCACAATCCATATGACGCGGAAGCATCTAGGACAGCTCTCAGACATAGCTGCCAGGCCTTGGCCAGAGGGACAGGGTTACATCCGCCCCCGGCCCTCACTCTGGTATTCTCTGGGCTTAGGGCATGTACTGTTCATTCGGCACTTTAAGTATATGATCTTACTTATCACGGGTCTCTCCAGCTCTTCTGGGGCTGGCGCTTTCTGCGGCTGCTATTCTGCTTCTGGTATGCGAGCTGATGACAAGCACTCAGCACCAGCCACCTCCACAGCACCTGCACTACCTTCACCCCTCGGACTCGAGCAACAAGAGGTGAGTTACCAGAGACTCATTTTTGTCTTAATAGCTTGTTTTTAATATAAGTCTGATTATATGATTCATAACTTGCTTCATTTCTTTTTTTATAATAAAGTCTTGCTGGAACTTTTAGAAATGATTTAGCCTTTGCATTTGCTTGTGTGGATGGGTTAAGATAGCTGTGGGATGGGCAGGGATAACCTTTGGATGGGTACTAAGCCTTTGGGATGCACCTCCAGTTTGCAAGATAGTGGGACTGCTATGGTCGCATTCCCTCCCAGGTGCAAACACTCTTAATGGCCCTTTATATATCAATAAAAAATGTAATAATTATCCCACACATATCAACATAAACACAATCTTTATTAATGCTGTTCATTGTAGCCAACAAAAAATACAGTGCCAATCTCCATCCCGGTTATGAACATGCTGAAGGAAGCATCCATGCAACATCTACCATCCTGTCTTGCCACCTCCAGCTCCAGCTGGGAGTTGCCATTGTCTCAGAGGTTGCGCTGCTTCTTGCTTTCATGTGAGGCTCTGTTGGGGCTTTGCACATCCTCATGTCTCATCAGGTTTCACCCTTGCCTCCATTCCCCAGGCCCATGTCCCCATTGCCTTGTCTGGAGGTTCCTACGAGCCTGTTTCTGAAGACTGGTGTAGGTGGGTGCGCATGAGATTGTGCAGGATGCAGCAAGCTTCCATGATCCTCCTTCACGGTCTTGGCAAGCTCTGCATGGTGGTCGATGAAGTACCTGAACCTGTTGGGCCAGGATGCCAAAGGGTTTCCACCACGCGCGTACCTTCCCTGGACGAGACCGTGTAGTTGAAGATCCTCTCTTCACGGGGTGAGGCAGTCTGGAAGGTGTAGGCTTCATGAGTAGTGTTGAGAAGAAGGCTCGTCTCCCCACAATGAAGTAGGGCACATCTTGTGTCGTGGGGCAGGGGGTCTGATCTGGAAGCCCATACGATGAGGTTTGCTTCCAGCTCCTCCTTGGAGTGACTGGCTTTTGATATACCTGGACATCTGAAGATGAGCCGTGCCTTGAAGCATCGATGTACATGACTTGTAGTCAGCATCAACCATGGGAAAGACGGATGATGCTGAAAAAGCCCTTGGAGTTGAATAATTGGAGCCTGATTTGGTTGGAGTTTGCAGGCCATGTGCTTGCCATCTTGGTCCAGCGGTGTGGGGTAAGTTCCACTTCTGATACCACTTGCTCTGACAACTTTCTTCAGCCTTTCTCAGTGGAGGGACTGGAGGGCTCCTCCAGGTATTCTCGATGATGGCCTGCACCACTTCTCTGACCACAATGCTGATTGTGTTGTGAATGGTCACCTCTCCAGCCATACTGACATGCTCCTGTAAGGAGGTCCTGAGGCCAGGTGGCACAGAGATGAGTGCCACTTGAGCCCAGGTTCCAGGCTGGGCCGGAAGTCTGGTGTTTGCCTTGGTCAACCTGGGTGTCAGGCGCTGCACAACTTGTCAAACATGGCTTGGACGCATCTCTTGAAGTTCTGGAATGCCGAGTGTCTTCGTTCCTCAGCTCCACCATCAGGCTTGTTGTATCAGTCCTTCCTTCGCTCTTCTGAGTGAATTCCAACTCTTCGGATCCCGAGCTCTTATTTGGTGGCTCCTTTTCCTTTCTCTCGCAGTAGAGTTAACAGGGCCTGCAATATGGGCTTCGCACTGTTGGCAGAAACGTGGTAGCTGTCCTGAACAGGATCTTTGTTACACTCCCACGGTAGACCATGACTGGATGCTGTGGGCAGAGGAAGATCCAGAATTGAAGCTGCAGACGTCTGCAGCTGCGCTGGCTGGCTGCGTTCATGAAAGTGAGTATGCAAGGCTGAGTTTGCTCCTCCACCTTTATCATAAAGGCACGTATTAAGGTGCTCCTTTGCATTCCTTTTCAGGCATTGATCCGTCTCCATAGTGCGATCCTCTGCCGGCAATCGTCTGATGGTTCATCCTTCTTAAGGCCAACCTACGAGCATACAGCTGCAGACTTCCTTCAATATCCGAGATTAGGTCTCTCCTCATGCGAGCAGTCTTTATTAATCCACTTTAATAACACTTTGTTTCCGCTTGGCATTCGTTCTGCATCCGTTCATTGCATCTGTTCACGCATATTAAGCTTACGTTCCGCTTCCTTCGCGGTCGCGTCTGGGCGGATGCAAGTTGCGTTGGATGGCGTAGCGATTTGCCTTAGCGGAGACCTATAGACGCGACTGCGTTATATCGTGGATTCGGAACGGAGCGTAGCGGGAATGCGTACGCGGATAGCATTGAATCGGACGAACTGATAGCATCTTTCCCAGCGGTCAAATAGTTTTTAGGCAGCCCAAAGGATCCTTTATGGAGGCTTTGGAGCGGATGAAACGTCAATAAACAGATGCTGGACGGATAGAGAGGAAGCCAAATGGAGGCAGTGAGTACATCATGTTTTCGAACGGATGGCAACGTTTTTTGTCTGTTCTACATCCTCTTTGCATCCGTTGGTTCACTGTGACATGGGCTTTATTTATTTACAGTACAAATACTTTATCCCATCTCTATCTTTTTTTTCATATTTACTTTATTTTATTGTCATTGCACCTCATACAATGAAATTAAAAATTCCCCGCAACAGTTACTTGATGTGGGATTTTGAGTTGAAAAAAATAGGTGGGCTTGAATCTAGGTTGCCCCAGTCTTTACCCCCACATTTTAATTGTCATACTGACTCTGTTTAAGCAACATTATAGTATGGAATAGTAGATACTGCACATTTTGGCCTTCAGTAGGAGTCAATTTAAAAATAATCTGTAGGTGCCCAAGCTACTGCCTCATGACAAGACTTTTCTGTTGAAGGTAAAGTAGACTAATTCATTTCAAAGATCTATTAGTCAGTTTTGACACAACAGTAGACCCTTGGAGAATACATTTCCAACCTAGGGTGAAAGGTTTTACTGGTATGTCTGTGTAACGTACTGTGCAAAAAGAAAAGAAAAAGAGTTGATGAATGTTATGGTTTTTTCTCACACTTATTTAGGTCCAGAAATAGAAAGCTTTTGTTAAGTTTCCTGCTGTTTGCTACCTTGGAGAAAATAATTTGTTTTAAATATTCCTTTATGCATACTTCTTTATTTGTTCATAGGTTTGCCTATTCATCAAAAGAACAGAATGAAATGGAAAAGAATAGAATGGAATAGAAAAGAACAGAATCTGGAACGGACCTTGGAGGTCTTCTAGTCCAGCCCCCTGCCAAAGCAGGAGAACCTATACCATTTCAGACGAGTGACTGTCTTAAAAGTTCCCAGTGATAGAGCACCCACAATTTCTGTAGGCAAGCTGTTCCACTGGTTAATTGTCCTTACTGTTAGGAAGTTTCTTTTTAAGCCCATGTCACACTGCACCAACAGAGAAAGAGGATGTAAAATGGAGAGAAACACTTGCCATCCATTGGTTAACGCGATGCATCCATTCTGTACTCACTACGTCCGTTTTTTCATTCTCTTATCCGTCCAGCATTCGTTGACTGAGGTTCTATCCGCTCAAAAAGTTTTGAGTCTGCTCAAAACTTTTTGAGCGGAAAAAGTATCCAACGCGTCCGTTCTGATCTGCAACGCATACGGGGAACATCCGTTCCACATCCATCGTCATCCGTTACGCATCCGCTTATCCGCTAGGCATCCAAGCGCATCCGCACAATGCAAATCCGCTCCAGCGGATTGAGGAGAAGCGAAATGGACGTGGAACGTATGCGCAGCATTAGTAGCACGGACGGAGAAAGGAGAAAGCGGATGCAGCTTGCATACAAAGCATTAAAACGGAAAAAACGTTCACAGAGGGGACATATCTCGGATATTTAGGAGGTATGCAAGGATGCCTAGAGGATGCAAAAGGACACCAAGCGAAAAAATGATATTTCTGTAAAAAAGGGGAGGAACTCACCTGGATCTCACTTTCAGTCAGCAAGCCCTGCTGTGCAGACCTCTTCAGCCTTCATTTTGCCCTTGCTCTTCCACAGCATCCAGTCATCTCCACCATGGATCATAAATCACTCGTTTGGTAGCCACCATCATTCTGCAACAGTGCGAAGCCATCTACAGGCACTTTCACCTGTTCTACGAGAAGAAAAGGAGGCGGCCAAGAAGTGTCTGGGTCCGAAGATGGATCAGGAGAAGAGCAGAGTACGGACTGTACAACAGCGATGGTGGAGCTGAGGAACGAAGACCCTCGTGCATTCCAGAACTTCATAGAGGATGCGCCAGCCATGTTTAACAAAGTTGTGGAGCAGCTAAGACCAGGTTGACCAAGGCAAACACCAACTTCTGGCCCAGCCTGGACCTGGGCTCAAGTGGCACTCATTCTGCCCACCTGGCCTCAGGGACCACATACAGGAGCATGTAAGTATGGCTGGAGGGTGCCACACAACACCATCAGCATTGTGGTCAGAGAAGTGCTGCAGGCATCATCGAAGAATACCTGGAGGAGCTCCTCCAGTGCCCCTCCACTGAAGAAGGCTGGAAAGAAAGTTTACAAGCAGTGGTATCAGAAGTGGAATTCCCCTACACCGTGGAACCATAAGATGGCAAGCACATGGCTGCAAAGCTCCAGCCAAGTTAGGGTCCACTTATTCAACTACAAGGGCTTCTTCAGCATCATCCTCTTCGCCATGGTTAATGGCTGACTACAAGTTCATGTACATCGATGCTTCAGGCAACGGCTCATCTTCAAGATGTCCAGGTATACAACGCCAGTCACCTCAAGGAGGGGCTGGAATGCAACCTCATCATGGGCTTCCCAGATCCAGACCCCCTGCCCACGACACACCAAGATGTGCCCTACTTCATTGTGGGGATGACGCCTTCTTGCTCAGAACTACCTCATGAAGCCTACACTTCCAGATGCCTCACCCGTGAAGAGAGGATCTTCAACTACAGGCTGTCCAGGGCAAGGTGGGTGGTGGAGAACACCTTTGGCATCCTGGCCAACAGGTTCCAGGTACTTCTCACCACTATGCAGCTCGCCACAGACGCGTGAGGAGGATCATGGAAGCTTGCTGCATCCGCACAATCTCAGCGCACCTGCTACCAGTCTTGCAGAACAGGCTCGTGGACCTCCAACAAGGCAATGGGGACATGGGCCTGGGGAATGGAGGCAACGGTGAAACCTGATAGACACTGAGGATGTGCAAGCCCCAAAGAGCTCACGTGAAGGGAAGAAGCAGCGCAACCTCTTGAGACACTGGTGCAATCTCCCAGCTGGAGCAGTGGAGTGGCAAGACAGGATGATAGAGATTAATGGATGCTTCCTTCAGCCTGTCTATCACACCTTGTTGTTTATTTCAAATGTGTGGATCAATGCTTACATTGTTATTGATAATGAAGGCCAAAGGTGTGGCACTGGATGGTGGACATACAGTCCCATATGCTTGCACTGGAGGTTTATCTATCCCACAGCTATTACCCATCCAAAGATATCCCTGCCATCCACTGGCTATCTTAACCCATCCCAAAGTTTCCCTACCCACCACTGCTTATCCTACCCATTCCACAAGCATGCAAAGGCTTAAACCATTTCTAAAAGTTTCCACCAAGACTTTATTTAATAAATAAATGAAGCAAGTGTGTGAAGCAAAGTATAATCTTTATTAATAACAAGCTGTAAAAATAAAATGACCCAGTCAAGGTCCAAAGCAAAAATAAAGTCAACAGGTAGCCACCAGTCTCTGGCACTCTTCTTGGTCACTCAGAGGCGTGCCCAGTCTCAGGGGTGAAAGGTCCATGTGCTGTGGAGGTGGCTGCTGCTGCAGTCCTAGTCTGAGGCACCATTGGGTGCCTGGCCCGAGAGGACAACAGGGGACGGTGTGTGGAGGAAGCTCTCAGACAGCTGGCTCAGTCCTGTGATGTTGAGAGCCCCTTCCTCCATGACATGGGGTGTCAGCCCCAAAACCGATGACAATGTTCTGAGGCCGCCTTGGCTGTGGGGTGGGGAGGAGCAGTGTAGTGGGGATGTCTGGTCTGCAGCTGAGCGCGGTGAGGCGTCGGTGGCATCTGTGGCATGGGTGGCATCTGTGGCATGGCTGGCATCGGTGGTGTGGGTGGCATCATGGCGTGGGTGGCATCGGTGGCATCAGTGGCACCGGTGGTGTCCGATGTACCTGTGCCTGACTGGGAAGGCTGCCTGTGCTGCTGGACGTCTGGAGCCGTAAGCTTGGTAGGTGAGGGCCTGTGGAAATCCTTGGAAGGGCAGTGACATCACCTGAGTTTGGAGAAGCAGGCCTGGACTGGGTGGGAGCAGGTTCAGCTGGGTCTGCAGCTGTGAAGAAGATCGGTGATCCTGTCCTTCACCACCTGGTACTGTGTTTCTGACATGTTCATGAGGTCTGGTTGACGAAGGTGAGGAAGGGCTTGCAGTTGGAGGATGGGACGTCAGTGTGTACAACTGAGAGAGGAGATCTACGCTGCTCCTGATGGTGTCCCTGATCTCCAGCAGGACATTGTGGCTCTGCCCCTCCAGTCTGCCTCTCTGCCTTTCTGTGGAGGTGGAGCTGGGGTGGAAGCGGGTTGGCCTGTGGTGGAAGTGCCCTCTTCTTGCTCCCACTGCGTCAGGGGGTCCTCCACGCACTCCGCCATGGGTAGTACATCTGTCGGGGGGGTCTTCGTCGTGGCACTCTCCATAGATACCTGCCTGGACACAGACCTGACTCTTGGCCAGAGAGGACTGGCTCTCAGCAGGCTGCCTGAGAGAGAGGTTGTGAGAGGGCTGCTCCTCAGTGGGGGATCTCACCCTCCAAGAGCTGCACTTGGCCATCATGTAGGTCTCTCTGTCCGTCAGTTTGACCGCGGCCTGGCCAGATTTCTTGAGGTGCAGCTTCCCATACCAGATGTGCATGTGCTTCCACCAGTCAAGGAGCACCTCCGAAGTGTAAGCCAGGCTCTCCGCCTTCTCTCTCCAAGCAGCCTGCTTCCTTTTGGTGTCTCGATAGAGCCTGTGTCCCTTCTGCCATCGATACTCATTATCCCCAGCCATTCCATCACCTCCTCCTCATGTTCCTCTTCATGGAGTATTGCCTCTCTCCCATTACACTCTGCTCTCCTCCCTCTGCAGGGCCATATGGGCCCTCATCAGAGGGGCTTCGAGTTGTAGCAGCTGCACCTCCACACCAGCAGCGGCACACAGCAGGACTAGGAGCAGCAGCAGGACCAGCAGGACAGGAGGACCAGGAGCAGTGCGAGCAGACTAGCACCAGCAGAAGCACCAGCACCAGGAGCAGCTCCAGCAGAGTAAGCACCAGCAGAAAGCCCAGCACTAGGAGCAGTGCCAGCAGAGTAAGCACAGCAGACACCCCACCAGAGCAGCATCAGCAGAAGCACCACCTCCAGAAGCAGCATCAGCAGAAGCACCAGCACAGAAGAGCGAGCCCGGGCAGCAGAAGCCCCAGCAGAAGCAGAGTCAGGCCAGGGGGTGGAGGGTGGCCCGTCCCTGTCTCCCATATTCTCTGCAAATGTTCCTGTTCCTAATTACCACCTATATGTGCCCAACCTTGTTTATCAAAATGCACCACATCAATAAAGAGCTAGTTCTAGCAGCCCCACAGTTGTTGCAGAATCCATCCTCAGCTCTGCTGAGTCATCCTAAAGCCATCAGTCAGCACACAAGCAGAATACAATTCGGCAGCACCAGAGATAAGGTGACATGGCCAGCTGACTTGCTGCGAGGCATATTCTTTTCAGTACTCTTTCAAACTTGGATACTGTCCTCTTTGTAAAAATATTACCAGTATGCATGGACAAATTACCTATCTAGAATCTCTAATCTGTGATCTCCAAGCAGAAATTAGGTGCCAATCCAGCATCTATTGAGCTGCCATGCTACCAGCCCCCACTACACAAAGATCCTACAGGAAAGGGCAATATGGACAACCATGGGATCTGCCAGGGTGAGAGCTGTGAACCATAAACACAAAGCTTTTTGCTGTGTCCAGCAAACAGATACAGTGCCCTTGCTGACTTTAATAGGGAACTAAAGTGACAGGTCAAGGTAGTTGTTGATAATGATAACTCAAGTAAGCCAGGATAATGGTCCATAGAGAAGAACTTTCTTTGGAAAGGAGAAAGTGTGAATCAGGTATACACACAAGAAGAGCAAGAAGAGCAAGTCACACAAGAGAGTCACACAAGAAGAGCAAGACATCCAAAAAGAGAAGCCACTTTCTGGTTGGGGATTCAATTGTAAGGGATGTAAATTTAGGAAAGATACTGGAGGTTTTGAAAGAGGTCAAGTGTCTATCAGGTGCTACTGCCAGCAGAGACAAGAAGCGTATTCTTAAGATAGTCAAGAATGCCAGCAAGGACTGTGATGTTGATGCTATTATACATCTTGGTACAAATGATCTATCCAGAAGGATGTACTTTCTGTTCAGAAAGACTTTCCAGAGCTTGTGGTATGAACTTAGTAATATGGGCTATAGGCTTATCTTTCAGAGGTTCTACCAGTATGCAAGGAACAAAAGGGAAAGGCCAGTGTGTAAGCAGAGTTTAATGTGTTGCTAAAGGAATGGTATAAAAGGGAAGGCTTTGGTTTTATTAGCCATGATGTCTGTAGCTTGTCCAATGAAAAACTGTAACAAAAGAGAGGTTTGCATCCATCAAGAAAGGGACTGAGTTACTTGCGCATTAAATTCACAGATTCTTGGATAAACATTTAAACTGAACAGCGGGGACAGAGAATTAATGGATTCAGAACATTTCTTGTCCCCATCACACCT
>BHFT01015797.1:0-10125 GCA_004320025.1 Laticauda laticaudata | reverse complement strand
AATGCTACTGTCCTTCAAAGTGACCTTGATTATGTGTCTGAATGGTCAAACAATTGGCAACTCCAAATCTTGACCAAAAAATACTCTGTCCTACACATTGGTAAAAAAAATCAGTATACTAAATACAAGCTAGGCGGATAAGACTTTGTTGATGACCTTTACTCTGTCAAGGACCTTAGAGTTCTCATATCAAATGACCTAAGTGCCTGTGTTCACTGTAACAGAATTTCCAAAAAGGCATTAAGAATTGTAAATCTAATCTTACGAAGCTCCTCCTCTAGAAATATTGAATTGCTAAGTCAAGCATACAAAACTTTTGCTAGACCAACACTCGAATTCAGTTCATCAGTCTGGAATCTGCACTGTTTATTGGACATTAATACAATTGAGCAAGTCCAGAAGTATTTCATGAGAAGAGTACTACACTCCTCGCTTGCAACAGAATACCCTATATCACTAGGCTTGAGATTTGGGGCTTGGACAACCTTGAACTATGCTGCCTACAGTTGGACTTAAGTGTAGCACACACAATTATCTGCTACAATGTCTCCTATCAGTCAATGACTACTTCTGCTTCAACCACAACAATACAAGAGCACACAACAGATACAAACTCAATGTAAACCACTCCAAACTTGATTGCAGAAACAGAGTGGTCAGTGCCTGGAATGCACTACCTGACTGTTGTTACATCCTCTAACCCCCACTCCTTTAATCTCAAACTACCCACAATTGACCTCACCCCATTCCTAAGAGGTCTGTAAGGGGTGTGCATAAGTGCAAAATTGTACCTACCATCCCTGTCCTATTGTCCCTATTTATTTGTACCTATTTCCTGTATTCTTACTCATGTTTATACTTTTACCTTTTACCTTGTAAGCGATTTGCAAATCAAATCAAATCAAATCAATCAATCAATCAATCAATATCAACTAGAAAATACTATTGAAGAAAACCTGTGCCATTATGGATTCTATCCTAGAGCATCCCTGCCTCTAGGACGGACAAGGTCATGTTCATTCTTAGCAAAAAGGATTCTTCTTGTACAAGCACAAGTGGAACATAGTAAATTACTTTTGAGGATACCATTAGGAAATTATATTTTTTTCAAACTGGCAAGGTCAGTAAATAGTATGTGAGATTTTTTATTATTATAATTTCATATTCCATCATCAGTCATCTTCCGCGTCAGATTTAGGAATACCAGCCACATCGAAAGGATTTGTCCATATGCCCCACATCCATTTCTTAGAATTTAATTTTTAGAAATTCTTTGTTGGAACCCCTATTTCAAATAATCCTTGGGATCTTGATAAATTTCATTTTCAATATCTTATATTGAACAAATATCAACTCCCCAAAAACATACACGATGACTAAACTTGAATTATTAGCATACAAAGCTTACTACAGTTAGTTAACATATAATAAGTCTAGCTAGGAGTAGCCATATTTTACTGCTACATTTGCATTCATTTTGTTCTTTTTATGGTACACTGCTTTATGTTTTGTTTTGGTATAAGATTGCAAATAATATTTGATTAATATTTTATTTAAGCTCATTTTTTTCTTTTCCAGGGCAATCAAAATCATTCTAATTAGACTTGCTATAAATGTGACAAATATAGAAATCATAGTTGATACATACGATGGGCAGTACTGACAAACATAGAAGTAGTTGTATGCAGATGAAGGACAATAGTTAACAGCACAACCAATACGGTAACTGTCGTACCAAACTATCTGTAGATACAAAAATATATACACAAGTTAATATGCAAGTAGCTTCATATTGGTAAAAAGAAGGAGTATGTAATCAGAGGAGCATGTAAGAAAATAAATCCAGATACGAACATGTTGCAATATATATAGCATACCACAATAACAATGAGTTTACAAATAACTTCTCCAACTTCTCCATCATTTTGTGTAAAAGTTTGCCAAAATAAATAAATATTAGAACAAATAAGCCTTCATCCTTTGTGCTTTAAATGTATATATTTAAAATGAAAAAAAAATACATAACTGTTTCACCCTGAACTTTATAGACCATCTCTTTCTGAAGTGCCCCACCACATCCAAAGCAGCCTACGTTTCAAGAGTTATGACTAGCAAGCTAGTTCTTCCTTCCCAGCTGCATGAAAGCCAAGATCTGAATGGGCAGCTATTTTTGAATAACAAATAATACATTTAGTATGTTTGCAATCCTTCATTTACTCCTTATCAGTACTTAAAAAACAAAATAGTGCAATATTTAACCTAGTCTAGTTTTTTCTTTTCCTTAACATGCACTGGGACTACGACTTAGCAAAGATCCTCTGTGCTCAGGTCTATGGAATTATTTAGTGATTGCAACGACATAGTTGCTTGGTTTTCTTAACCACAATACAGAAAATTGTTCTGCTATTAATTTTTTGTGGGATTTTTTCTCAAGTTTCCAGTCTAGCCTCAAGCAATGAGTTTCCTATGTAACAACCAGGCCTAGCCTTGCTTTGTGATTCAGGATCAGCTATGGACTTAACTCAAGGGAATCTGCCATTTTTATCTCACTCATTTTTATGGATTTATATTTGGTGAACATAGAAATGGCAAAGATATAAAAAGTACTACCTGAGTATAATGGCCAATAAGGGAACCTGGTGGGTTTGCTCCAATGTCATAGGTGAAATATTTGTATTCATCATACAAAGACTGAATTACTCTACTCCATGCATGATGGTGACTTGACTTGTATAGATTTTCACCACATTGTATTCCTTCTAAAAGCGGGTAGGGTTAAAAAAAAAAAGCAACAGCAAGAAAGCACGGGTNTTCCTTCTAAAAGCGGGTAGGGTTAAAAAAAAAAAGCAACAGCAAGAAAGCACGGGTGAATACATGTTTTGAAAGAAGCAAACGGACAGCAGAAAGGAGACAGCTGAGCATTACTTATTGCTCCAGAAATACTAAGGAAATTATCTTGCTAAACTATTGGAAAGGAAATGAACATTTTGTACCCCGATTTCTTACTGTAATGCTTTGCAGAACCTTTAATTGTTCAAAGTAGTAATCAATTGTTTTCTGATGTGAATTTAAAAACAATACAGTTTATTTAGAAGTAAATTAGAACCCAGATGCCCTATTTTGTGGGTACATCTGTATGTTAATACATAGTGTGGTACTGAGATTAGGGAAGTTCAGTTTTAATTCTCCAGTGACCATGGAAATCTCTGAACATCTTTGGGCTCGGCATCTACCATCAGTTGTGATGAGAACAATATATTTAGCAACTTGGGGAAATGGTAGTCTATAAATGTATAATATTAAAAAAAATGAAAAAAATCATTGTTCAAATACCATTTTTCCTGCAAAGTCATGGAGGGTAGGGATTAAGAAAATTATGACTGTCTTAATCCTTCTACCACCCAATTATTTACGTGGGAGGATTCATAAGCATTACTTTTGCTAATATTTAAGAGCAAGATTGATGATAAGTGCTGTTTAATGTGAAATATGCTATTAATCCTCTAACCAGTTAAAGCTATACTATGCTTTTATACAATGACTTACCAAGGATTCTCGAAGAGTTTGGACTGTGATGAAGACTACAGTTATTGGCCCAATGTTCTGCATTTGAAGCAGCTTCAGGATACCATTCCTGAATAAGAACAGAAGTGAACAGCAACAATCAATCAATGAAAGAGGCACAATTTAAAATTGCAGAAAGTATCTGTCTGATCCTTTTTTACTGCCTTTTGACTTCCTTCAAATCGTGTATTCAGAAGTTACAGCAATATTCTCTGAATCAGGGGTCTCCAACCTTGGCAACTTTAAGTCTGGCGGACTTTAACTTCCAGAATGCCCCAGCCAGGAATGGCCATTGCCTAAGGCCTCTTAAATGTAGCTCCCTAAATGGAACCCACACGGTGCCCTCTCTGCTAGATCTGGTGAGACAGGAAGATGTAATTGAGGAAAGGCTGCTTCTCCAATTACCCATCACCACCCCACATAGGACTTTAAAGGTGTGTCACTGTGAATAAGAGTTCCTTGATCTAGGAATGGGCACACAAATGGTATACAATATGAAGTTGTATGAAGGTTCTCTTAGCCACAACTGCCATCTTCCCCTCAAGCAGGAGTTGTGAATCCAGGAGGAAACCCAGATTGTGTGTAGAATTGGTTTGGGGCAATATAATGCCATCCAGCACCAAAGATGTCCCAGAACTGGAGGGTCCCAAAACTTAAAGCTGGTCAGTTTTTCCAGGTTCAGGTGAAGCCAGTTGTTCCCCATCCAGAGCATCACTTAATTTGCCAGGGACAGAACTGTAGAATTAAATATTATCAACATATTGATGACACTCATCCCATGATGATGGATGAGTTCTCCTAGCAATCTCATTTAGATGTTAAACAGGAGAGGAGAAGCACCAATCCCCGTGGAACCCCACACATTAGAGACCGAAGACTGGCTGTCTCCTCCCCAATCACCAATCTTATCAAGGTCCTGCATGATCAGTTCATGTGTGACTCTACTCTGATAATTTATACAATAGCATATCCTGGATCTTGTGATGCACGTAGTAAGGACTGAGGGATATATAATGACATTGTCATTTATGTCACTCTAACTACCCCATCATCTTCCTTCTTTTTCATAGATGTCATAATATTTATTTATTTACATAAATCATTCCAATTGGTATTTTCAATCTGTTTCCTGGTGATACTGCCACATGAACCAAAGATCTACCCTGGCCATTTGCTTGCCAATGTGCATTGCAATTTTAATACTTTGTAAAACTGGTTTTACCTTTGAGGAAACCTAATCAACATTTTTTCATAAAAGGAAAAAAAAATCAGATTCTACAAAACAGTACAGAAAACTGTTATTATTATTTTCAAGAACAGACTGGATAGCCATTTTGTCTGTAAAGGTGTAGGATTTCCTACCACGGGCAGGGGGTTGGGCTAGAAGACCTCCAAGATCCCTTCCAACTTTTTTTTTAATGCCAATTGAAACCACAGTGCTTCGATGTAAATGGCAGTATTGTAACTGATTTTCATGTAGAAGAAAGGACATCCAGATGTTGTAGGTATTGCACTATGCTTTGTACCTATGTACAATTACTAGAGCACAAGGGCTATTGGTTTCCATGGGATTTATATCAACTTAAAGGACCTTGAGATTGCAATTTATGTGAAATGTGCAAGTCTAGTCTTTGCTGAGATTATGGCAATTAAAGATACAAGAGCCAATATTGGAAATGATGTAAAAATACAGCTATGAGGAGATACTAGACATTGCCAAAGACCCTCTTAACTTCATTCCCCTCAATTTCCTATTTTTATTATATATTTTCATGGTATTTTTTCATTGTATATTTCCCTGAGTGATATTGTAACTGATAGATTCAAATAAAAAGACAGATTCACCTAAATCCAAGTTGGCAAAAAAGCAGAATTACTCAATCAATCAATAATAAATATGTTCTCTTATCCTAGCTGGTAAGTCATATAATATTTATACTAGAAAGAAACTTAAACTTCCAAACTCTCTGACAAATATAATTACATTTAGTTTACCATTTTTAGCATGTTGCTAGCAGTTGGACTCACAGATCTCCTTAAAGAATTGTGCAAGTCAACAGTCTCCTTTTGTTTTTCTTGTCTCCTGGTTGACTCAGAATTAAAATCAACCTTAAGAGAGCAAGCAAAATAAAATAAAATAAAAACAATTAAAAATTGTATGACTTTAAATAGAACAGGTAACTAGAACAGGTGGCTTCAGGCCTCAGCAGCAGTTCTTGTGAATGACTTTGCCTTTTATTTCCTTCCATCACCATTCTACTCCTTTTAACTTTCTTCTGATCCCCAGCTATAAAAGAATGGCCCATTTGTCTGTGTATTTGAAAGGAGACCAGGCACAACATAAGAAACAGCTGATCACATAGCCAAATTAAAATGAATTAATCATTTTACCCTAATCTGTTCTTCAAGGGAATACTGCAGAGGTATGTGTTGTGACTCAGAGGTTTGAGCCTCCTTTGTCAGAGGTCGAGGACTTGGTCAGTTAGGAAGAGGAGGATTTGGCTCTGAGGTTTGAGCCTACTTTGCTGGAAGACACAGACTTGGACAATGAGGAAGGGGAGGATTTGGCTCTGAGGTTTGAGCCTGCTTTGTTAGAGATTTGCAATCTGACTTCCTCCCCAGGACTTTCCTCCTCAGCAGGGAATCTCTCGCCTGATTGTACCTCAGGTGTCGGCAGATAATCAGGAGAGCATATAAAACTGAGGATAGCTGAGGAATGTTGGTTTGGATGTGAGGCAAAAGACGCAGGAAGAAGGTGAGATGACAACACAAAAAGAAAGGACACAAATCAGAGACTGAGATTGAAATGAGACAGAGACTGACACGACCTCACAGGGAATAAAAGTGGTGTGTTAGCTCTGGTTTCTTGTTCGGGACAACAGACGTGTTAACTAGTGAGAGAGCTTCGCTGGATTCTGTGTGTGTTCGACAGCTTTTCATTTCTGTCCTGCTTTCCTCTATCAAACTTGGCGACAGCTTCGCGTGAGCTGCAAGAACATTATCAGTCAAGTAATTTAAACCGGCAATCCCGGGACTTGCTTGCTTATTATAGTGTTTTCAGTTGAAATTTGGAACTTTTTACTTTTGTTGTACCGGGAGAACATAACAGGATTGTATGTGACTTATTGGCTATCTTATTCTGTAATGATCTAATGGCTCACACAAGAATAAAAAGAGAGCCATCCTAACTCACCGAAGTTCATACAATCAGACCCATTGAATCCCAAACTGGTGGAGGGGGGAGGGGCTGAAACCAGATTTCACTCCCTCTGGAAGCTTAAACAAAAGTGTAGGAATCCTGTTAGGAATGATAGTCATCTAACAGTTGGGTTGGCAATATATAAACTAGGATAGTCATTTAATACTGTTGTATCTTTAAGAGAATGCTATAATTGTAATTGGCTGAGGTTCCTCCAATGGCCATAAGATGGAGCCAGAAGCCTGGTTTATTTTTTTTGCATTCCCTTTTTGCCTTTTGTCTGATCATGATTCTGCTGGAATTGCTGTGAGTCTTGCAACTGTTCGCAAACTCCATTTACTGAACTTTGTTTATGATAAAGAAAAGAACTTCATTTTTGGATTATCCCTGGACTGATTGTTTTGAATATAAACTGCTTTAACCGCGTATGATTTGGACTGTTTGTTGGACTTTGTTTACCCATTTACTGGAAGTAAAACTTACATTTTACTATTCAGTGTACCTGTGTGCTGGCTGTATTTTATTCATCACCACTCTCACTATGTTTCCCTGAGTGCACTCATTCTCCCAGCTGGAAATACCTCAACAGATTTCTCAAATCTCAGATGTGGAAGGGCTACTCCAGCCAATTGGGACTTATAGGCCACAGACATTAAAATTAGTCAGATTCTTTTCATTAAAGATGCCAGTTTTAATGAAATTTGAATGCCCCATTCAGCATGATTTTGTTTGGTTTGTGTGTTCAACCCTGGAATATATTTACAAATTAAAATGAACAGTTAGCTTGACCAAGCTTCACTGACCAAACCAGAGTAATGAATGCTAATACTATTTGATTACAAGGTTACAGTATTACAGCAAGAGTCCTGAAAGTCTGGGTTCAGATTTACCTCACTGTTTTCCCAGCTACATCTCCTTTTCTTGCTCCTAAAGGTTATTTCTACCACCCATCACACATATGGAGCAATACAGCACAAATTAGACAGTTTAATGACTGATTAATTGTAAGAGGAGAAAGTTATGTACTGTATATATTAAATCTGCTATGCAAGATACAAAATTATTCAACTTACATTTCCAAAACACTGTTGAAGCACTGCAGCAAGACTTAGCAAGATGAAGGCAATCATTTCTAAAAACAAAAGAACATTGAGACATATCAGTGCTCAATCTCCTTATGGAATTAACCCTAACGTTAACCCATCCATTTCCATTAACATCAATAAAAAAATCACACCGATCAGAGATTATTGAATCTAAAATTCAACATGTTGAAGGACCCCAGGTTGGAAACAGCTCATTTAGAATATATTGCTTCTCAGTCTTTTGCCTTCTATCAAATACAATCAAATATATTTAGCAGATGCAAAGGCTACAGAGCTAACGCATTTGGCAATGGTGATTATTATCTTGTAAGTTCTCCATTCCTCTACTTGTTGTTGAATACCTTATGCCACCAGACTTGAAATTCTAGACCTACAAAACCTTAAATTATGCCGTCTTTGATCTGATCTAAGTATGGTATATAAAATCATACATTGCAATGACTTACCTGTCAATGAATACTTTTCAACCATAACCAACACAAAAAGCACACAGTAGATACAAATCAAGGAACGCCGCCATCCAAACTTGATCGAGGGAAAACGATCTTCAGCAACAGACGTGGTTCAATGTCTGTGGAATACGTCTACTGACTCCTGCGTGGTTTTCTTCCCATAACCCCAAAAACTGTAACTTTAGACTGTCTACTATTGACCTCACTCCTTTCTCGTAAGAAGGTTTAGTAGAGAGTGCGTGGCATAAGCGCCACACCAAACGTGCTCTCACTCATGTCCTGATTGTTCTCTTTTATTTTTCTTATATGTACCCATTTCATGTATTCATAACTATGCATATACCTATTATTATTACCTATTATCTTGTAAGCGATTGATAAATCAAAATAAAAATAAATAAATTGTTCCTGAGGCAATGCAATCAGAATTTGTTCCTGGTTGCAAGTATTTGTCCTGGACTCCTGGCAGCCTTTATCTTGGGAGCATGGAAACAGATTGGATTAACATGATACTTAGTTGACTTCCCAGCATCTCAGGTGTGCTAGGAAGTGGTGTGACACCACTGTATGTGGAGTTTGCTTTTCTGTGGCCCTTTTCCATGGCTGTAGCATCTAATGAGAAACTATAGAAAGCAGAAGCTGAGATGAACTTTAAAACGGATACCAGAATGGGCAGCATATCAATTTAATAATAAATTTTTAAAAATTAAAATTGGTGAGTTAGAATTCTAGCACCATGCATAAAATATTGGGGGGCACGAAACTAGACTGCCAAATCCATAACAGGGAGGAGGAAATAGAAAAAAATAGTATATTTTATGAGCTCAGTTTCTCTTAGCAAAAAGTATTAAGCCAAAAGCCAAAATGGCTAGGATTGAGGTCTTATGTATTGAGGTATACATTTGGAGACCAGTGGTACAAAGGTTTATTTGGAAGTCAGTCCCATTGAGTTCAATTTGCATTTCATTCATGTAAATGCACCAAAAGGTCTGTAGCTTTGAAAGAGTTTCAATTCTAATTTCCTCTTTCCAGGGAATCTTAGAAATATTCGTTTAGTAAGGGAATATCCCAGGGATGCCTAATAGGATCACAAAAAAACAAAAACAAAAAACAGCAGCATCTGATTTTTTAAAAAGATAAGTCATGTTATTTAAGCTACTATAAGACCTAATATATTATGGTAATAGATGTAACATATTCTCAAAAATAGAACAAAATAAAACCATTTCACAGAAGTTGAATAAATACTAATTGCCTTTCTCCTTAAAATTGTCCCAGCTTGCTTAATTACAAACAATGGATTTAAACAACTGCACTAAAATAATAAATCTTACCTCTTGTTCTGAATAAACCAGAAGGTAACTTCTTTATTGCTTTTAGAAAGTTGTAGAAGTCAGACAGACAATACCAGGTTTATATAACTTCACTGCTTCCTATAATTCAGAGTCACACAATGCTCAACAGTAAATTATATCCCTTAAGCCTTGTAAGACAGAAGTTTTGATTTATCTCAAGATCTTTTTTATTTTTCAGTTGCCAATCAGTCCCTGGTCTGGTTACAGTAATTCACAATCACATGACCTTTTTCCAGCATAAGAAGGCAAAAAGTACTCATTGGATATGCTTCATTTGCTTAATGACTACATGGTTTGCTTCATCGCAGTGATGCATGAGCAAAATTTGGGGTCCATGTGATTGTTAAGCAAGGACTACTAATAATGTTATCACCTCTTTAAGCCCATGTCACACCGCCCAACGGATGCAAAAAGGACACAGCGGACGAGCAAAATGTTCCATCCGTTGT